>JAKSZP010000045.1:0-281298 GCA_022478985.1 Massospora cicadina | reverse complement strand
AATTAATAAAGGGGAATTTGGATTGGAGGCTCTTAGTCAGGTGATATATCCAGATTGTATAATACCTTTGTAGCATATTTTTGATAGGGAGAAAAGGTATGTTGAATATACTAAGTTAGATGAGACTTGGTTTCACTTAGGTCAATTGTTAGACAGACCCTTAATTATTACCCTTCTGTGGGTATGTCTTAATTCACTGCCTCATGTGCCACCCAGTATAATAGTCACCTGATACTTCAATGATCCTTTATTTCAATTAGGTAGGATTTCATCTTGGGATAAATTGGGCTCAATCAATAAGTATGAATATTCCTACTTCTGAATTGAGCCTTACCAACTGTAATTTTTTCAATACAGTTAATTATTTTGAATTCTTAACCCCCTTCTTGAGTCTAGGCATCAATTCTCTTGAGGAGTCAATAGATTTTTAATCATCCCATCATATCTAATATCCTGATATCTGACATCAACCTTTTAAGGATATTGACAGGGGAGTACCAATGTAAAAATTGGCTATGTATACAGTTGATAGTTACTCCATTTTCTAAAAACTTGATTGGGTATCTATCACCACATTTTTAGGCTATAACATATGGCCCATCCCAGATAGGATCTAATTATACTCTCAGGGATACTAAACAATTGTGATAGTACAAGACTAACCTATAATCTCAAAAGCAGGTAAAGGTTGATGGGATGAATTTTCTTCTTGACCTTCTCTTATAACCATCTTGACTAGATTTGTCATTGCTTCTAATTGAAGCTGTATAATCTTCTGGGCTAATCTTCTTAGAGCTTTCTCATGCTTTTTGGTATTATCACTGGTGATTTATTGAGCTGATAGAAGGATACAAGGTTTGATTCCATATAAGGCCTTGAAGGGTGAAACTTTGATGCTACAATGAAAACTCATCCTATAAGCTATCAACGCACCTGGGAGATATTGGTCCCAGTGTAATAGATCAGTATTAGCCATTTTGCATAATATTGAAACCAACGTTTCACTTGCTCTTTCTATACTACCATTAAATGTTGGGTTGTAAGGCACTGATAATAGTTGTTGGGTCCCTGTGCTCATAATTAAGACTATCACTACTCTTTAAGTAAAGTTCTTCCCATTGTCGCATAGTAGTACCTGCAGGCAATTGTGTATAGTAATTATTCTGGTATAAAAAGTCAGCAATGGCCTTGGCGGTCTGCGCTGGAATGAAATTTGCTTTGACTCAATTTTTGGAATTTATCAATCCTACAAGATTGTATCAATTTCCTCCCGTGGATTCAGGAAGTGGTTCTATGACAACTAAACTTATGGTATGAAATAACTGCTGAGGGGTCATGGGCTAGTACTTGTACTTGACCTTATGTAATATCTGTTATTTCCAAGTTATGCATGAATTAAGACTTCCACTACAGTGTCTGTCACAATTCTGATATGACTGGATAATATGCCCTCAGTTGTGATAGCGGAATGGATTAAAACTGTTGAGTTTACTATGAGTATCAATTAATTGAGCGCTTCAACATAAGGCTATATTAGGTTATTGAGAATTTGCCTCAAATTAGGCGATGGCGAAATTAATAAATGAATAATTGATGGAGACAATGAAATATGGCGAACTAAATTACTAAGCTGTATAGATGGTAGCATCTGAAGTCACTACAATATAGGCGAGACAAGTTGATCAAAGGTTGGTTGTTGTTAATTAAGTTAAGAGTAAGCGGAACAGGAAGAATCCACGATTTTAAATATATTAAATAAAAAAAGTTGCAGGAGCAAGTGCTCCATATTTATTTGAAAGTTTGTTCTGTTGTTTTGAGGGCAACAATCATCATATCGTTGTCCCTACTTGCTCAGTGGGTTAAACCCTGCGCAAATTCGTTGGCGTATCTCTTGAATATCACCCATTTTATAACAGTGGTGCTCATTACAGGGGTCAATGATTAATTATAAGTGACTAAAACTTAGTTGTTAGCAATGTTGTATCAATGTTGTTTTGATAAATATCATACCCAACTCTCTGGGTCATTTGCCTATGCGGAGCTAAAACTGGTGTTGGATGCTGTGCTTAAAAAAGAAGATGAACTGCTCCAGGAGGTACACTGCACTAAGCTTCCCCCATTCAATTGTGAAGGGAATATTCATGGGTACTTTAAGCAATTTGAGATTGCAACTGAAGGACTCTTAGATTGATAAAGATCAAAATTGTTGATTTCTTCCTTGGATGTTGGAAGTGCTGATTAAGTCATCTGTTACCTTTCAGGTAGTTCCCCTATATATACTTAGAAGTCAAAAATATGGTGCTGCGATTGTTTGGCAGAACTACAAAGATGTCCCAGCGGAAGGTCGAATTTTTGACCATCAAGTTTCAGCAGAATGAAACTCTCACCACTTTTGCTGATCGCTTTATGGCAGAAGATCACATGCTAATTGGGGCCAGAGTTTTATCTGAAGCTGATGTGTGTATTGCAATGACTTCTGCTATAAAACTGTACCTTGAGCTACATAATGTAATGGCCACACTGTTGGATGAGGATGTGCCTTTGCTTAAACTTTTTCAGTTCTTGCACTGCATATCAGCCAATTTCCCTCCACCTAATGCTGATCAGAATCCTACTGCTATAACTGCTGAACCATTATATTTGGGGAACTCTATCAGTCCAGTTCAGATTTCACCAAGTTATCATCAGCAGTTAAACGTCCACCCCATTTCTGCTTATTATCCTTGGGTCCACTACCGCACTAGAACTGTTTATGCTGATCATTGCCAGCCCAACTCTCGCCATGAATTGTATTGCATTAATCAAGGATGTGGGACCTATGGGGTCAGCTGTTTCAAATGCAGTCGTCAAGGACACCTGGCACGATGGTGCCCTACTCAACTGGTCTCATGTGTACAGACAGAACAGTATGGCAAGGGAAAAGTCAGAGCAGAGTAGAGAAGGAACTCTCTATCTCCGCTATACCAAACCCAAACGTCCCACCTGAACCCAAATTTGAATTTTCAGCGGAAGTTTTTCTTGAGCAATGAGTCAGTTTTATATCAGCAGCCAGTTGGAGGGATGAATGTTTTGACAAGTACAGTCAGCGGCTTTGGGGGAAAGGGGGTCTCAGATGCAGGTTGAGCCATACGCTTGTCAAATGTTTGACCAAGTAAACCCCTGAAAAGTTAGACCCCTCATTGGATGCACTTTTCTTACAAGCAGTAAACATCGCCCTTCCAGTCCAAACTATTATAAAACAATACCCCAGAATTGGTGAGGGGATTGAATGTTTCCTTGGAAACAGGGATTCTTTAGATGTCCATGTTATCAATAATAAAGATGCATCTTACTCCAAATGTACTTACTGTGAACTGGTTGTAGCTAAGACCCGAGTCCATACCATCATAGATACTGGCGCACCTGTCAACATAATCTCCACCAAATTGGTAGCCAGGTTGGCATTAAAACCGGATGTGGAACACCAGATGGTATATGGCACTGCTGGAGTGAAAATACGGTCTATGAGGGTGCATACAGTGCCCTTCCACTGAGGTTTGGTTCTATTGTTGTGGTAGCTCCAGCTATAGTGTTACCAAATAGCAATTACGATCTGTTAATTGGAACTGCCTTCTTGCAACACTATGGGGCCGTTATCAATATGACAAATGAGACTTTTGAAATATTAAGTTAGCAAATCCCAATTTACTTTACCTCTAGCGGAATACCAAATGACCTGGTGCATATGGGGAATATTAATCTAGCTTATAGTGACAGAGTCATTCCAGTGCGCTATCATTGGTTAATGGGCAAAACCTGGCCCTTCCTCAACAGATATATGAATATCAAGGGCTACCGCTCAGAGCTTCCAGACCTATATCTATTCCATCAGGGCATCAAGTTATAGTGAACACTGACTTGGTGATTGAGATTCCAAATGAACTCTATGGGGAGGTTATTAGGCCATATCAGCAATCACGGCTTGAGCCCCACGTGGCTCCAGGTATTATTTTACCAGGGCAGGGGGAGATCAAAGTTTTGCTCGCAAATCTACAAATGGTACCACTGCAATTCCACCGTCACCAAATAGTGGCATATTTACACTTAATTCCAGTTGAGGAGGTTCTTTTGGTTCATGAGTTTGGGTCACTGGAGGAATTTGGTCTGCTATCCATACCACAGCTCAGAGTAATGGCAATTGTTTCACGTGATGAATTAATGGGGCTGTCAGAATCACAGAAGGATAGGGAAATCGCTTTATTTCAAATATAAAGAGATTTTTGCTGTCAGTGACCATGATTTAGGATGTGCGCAGGGGGTGGTTCATAAGCTAGACACTAGAGATCATCCTCCCATCAGGTCAAGGCCAATCCGCCAATCAAGGGTGGTAGAAGAAGTAAAGGCTGAGGAAATTGACAAGCTATTAGCACAAGGGATGCTTGAACCATCAAGGAGTCCATGGGCTTTATGTTCTGATTGTAAAAAAAGGACAGCACCAACCGCATAGTAATAAACTACTGGAAGCTCAACAGCATCACTAAAAAGGACTCATATCCCTTACCACGGATTGATGACACTTTAGATCAGCTAGGGGGAGCTCGTTTCTTCTCTGCTATGGACCTGATCTCAGGCTATTGGAAAATCGAGTTGCCACCAGCAGAGCAGGAGAAGTTTGCTGTAATCACATCCAAAAGATCGTCTCAACCAACCTAGATGCCACAAGGACTGTGTAATGCCCCAGCTACAATTCAACGGGCAATGGACACTATTCTTAGGGACCTAAAACTGTCATGCATCCTTGTATACCTTGACGACTTTAATGTTTTCTCCCAAACCTTCTCCTAATACCTCAATCATCTTGAAGCTGTATTTTGCCAGCTTGTTGAGGCCAACATCAAGATCAAACCCCAGAAATGAAACTTCTTTAAGGACCAGCTGGAGTACCTGGGGTTTATGGTTGATGCCACAGGGCTGAGACCTCAACCAGATAAAGTGGAAGATATTCAGAAAATGACTCCACCCAACAGCAAGCGGGATATACAGATCTTTTTGGGAATGGTCAGATATTACCGGCGCTTCATCCCTAATTTCAGCTGTATCAGGGGCCCACTATTTGAGTTATTAAGGAAAGACACCACTTTTGAATGGACGGAATGACAACAACACGCTTTTGATATGCTTTGAATGGCACTGACCAGCGCGCCAGGGTTACACTATCCTAATTTTGAAAATGAGTTCATCGTTCAGATGGATGCATACCTTTCTGCCGTGGGGGCAGTCCTATCCCAAAAAGATGAGGAAGGAGAGGAACACCCTGTAGCATATTTCAGTCATAGCTTGAACAGCCATGAGCACAATTATACCGTGACCAAGCAGGAGTGCTTAGCGGTGATCTACACCTATAACCAATTCTGGGTGTATCTGCATGGGGTGAAATTTAAAGTTGTAACGGATCATGCCTCACTATGATGGTTACAAAATCTGAAAGAACTGGAAGGGCGCCTGGCCCGATGGGCTCTTAAATTGCAAGCATACAATTTCAAAATTCTTCATCAACCTGTAGTAAAACACCAGAATGCTGATTGTTTATCAAGATTGCCAACAATTGCAGTTACGGCAGATGTAAGTGATATAATGTTTGACAAAATGATCTGCGGAAATTATGATGATGAACCTCCCCAAGTAATCAAAGCGTTAAACAAAATGAGAGTGAATATTTTCCAATGGAACAGGGAACTGTACAAGCGGATCATCAATTCTACGGTGAATTTTCCATGACCCTCAGCCTGGTCGGGAATTATTATGAGCACCCACAAGGCAGTTGGACATGGGGGGTGCATAAGACAATGGAGTTGTTGCGCCCTTGGTGCTACTGGGAAAGTATGAACTTTGATGTGCTTGAAACCATTTCCTGTTGCCATCAGTGCCAAGTGGAGAAGCCATTCCGTTGTAAGACTTTGTATCAGGTAGTGAAACCACACTTTGCTTGGCATAATGTTTCCCTGGATGTCATTGGTCCCTTGCCACCTGGAGCTAATACTGTAAGTACATTCTTGTGGCTATTGACCATTTGACCCAGTGGGTCAAAACAAGGGCAATACCAGAAAATGGGGGCAGTTACAGTGGTCAAGTTTGTGATGGAGTGTCTTATTCAGCGACATGGATGCCCTCAGTTCATTCTCACCTACAACGTAAAAAACTTCACCTCGCACATCCTCCCCAAACTGAATGAGCTTATGGTTATTCGCGGGGTTCTATCAACCCCATACCACCCTGAATCTAATGGAATGGTCAAACAAGTGAATGGGACTCTGGGGAATATCCTATGCAAATTAGTAATGGATCGACCATCTGATTGGACCTCCCTTCTTTCCACTGCTGTGTTCACCTATAACATCAGTTACCATTCCGCCATGGGGAAAAGCCCATTCCAATTGCTTTATGGCTGACACCCAGCTCTTCCAGCGTTACTTTATTTGTGTGTAGAAGACACTGGCGGAATGGAACCCCACCACTATTTGACTAACCTTGCAAACATTCTGATCAAATTGCAGACTGAAGCATATTCCTTTAGCTTAGCTAAGAAGATCAGAAATCAGGCTGCCAATCAGGTACGTTGTAGTGGGTTGGCGCAGTTCAAGGAAGGTGATATGGTTCTCTTCCATGACCAACATGGGTTCAGCTGGAAACACAAGTTGGCCAGCATCTGGATTGGGACATTCAAGGTTATTGAAAAGACAGGTGTGGACGCATATACTATCAAGGACCCCACTAGCAGTCAGATCATCAACCAAGTGCATGCGAAGTTCCTCCATGTGTATAGGCAATAGGAGCCTTATTGTCCAGTCAAAGGGGGAGGGTAATGTCATGATTCTGATATGACTGGATGATATGCCCTCAGTTGTGATGGTGGAATGGATTAAAACTGTTGAGTTTACTATGAGTATCAATTAATTGAGTGCCTTGACATAAGGCTATATTAGGTTATTGAGAATTTGCCTCAAATTAGGCGATGGTGAAATTAACGAATGAATAATTGATGGAGCCAATGAGATATGGCGAATTAAATTACTAAGCTGTATAGATGGTAGCATCCAAAGTCACTACAATATAGGCGAGACAAGTTGATCAAAGGTTGGTTGTTGTTAATTAAGTTAAGAGTAAGCGGAATAGGAAGAATCCACGATTTTAAATATATTAAATAAAAAAAGTTGCAGGAGCAAGTGCTCCATATTTATTTGAAAGTTTGTTCTGTTGTTTCGAGGGCAACAATCATCATATTGTTGTTCCTACTTGCTCAGTGAGTTGAACCCTGTGAAAATCCGTTGGCGTATTTCTTGAATATCGACCATTTTATAACAGTGTCAAGTATTTTTTCCCAAAAGTATTGATCCTTGATCCATTTATAAGTTTTTTTTTGGATCCTCCATGTCCTAAGGTATTGTAGGCTTTCATTATCACTAATACCCATTCAGAAGGTCACAAGTAAGATCATCAGTCAATTACAACTTTCTTGTATAATATCCATTTAAAATCTATTAATTTGCATATGTCATCTTATATCTTTTGAACTGGTTCCTCTTTATACTCAAAAGGGTCAGGCTTTATATATAGGTCATGGGTCACAGAAATGGCAGATAAGAATGAGACTGGCCGGCCAGTTGGGGTACATGAGCACCCATAAGGCAACACAGAATGCTGGGGGCACTGAAGTCCAAATGATTTGGTAGCAGACAGGGAAAGAATTGAATAGGGACAGGTGGAGCGCAACCATTGTAAACACCATACCAAACAGTAACCAAATTGTAGCCATTAGGTGGCCCCAGATTCAGCCATGGGTAATTTTTAGAAATCCACAGAGGGCACAGGAAGCGTGGAAGTACCACTGGTTGTGGAGCAAGCGATGAGGTCATTGAACACCCAGTGGGTGGTACAATCTTTAAGCATAATGGGACGTTGCAACGCCAGATGGCGTTCACCAGTGAGGATATCCCCAACATGCCACTTGTTTGGTAACCTATTTGCTGAGAGTAGGCAGCAGCATTTTAATTATGGCCACTAGGGCCCAGTCGTTAAACAGCCCTGAAAGCATGGTTCTGGGTAGCTACAGCGATAGTAGGGAAATACTTTTTACAAGTGAAAATTAAACTGGAAAAGGGTTTTTTATTGTAAACAATATTTCAAGAATTGATAAACATCCTTACCAGTGAGGGATGGTTGCCTTAAGTACTATAAAGCTTGTGGAATAACAGGAAATTCATGATCAAAGTTGTTCAATACCAATTTGTTTTATTGGAATGATATTTAACAACTAATTTGAGCTTAATTGACCTTCTGATGGCCATCTGACTTTCACTTGAATTTTGCCACCAAGTTCTTTTTAACATCGTAATTATGCTTAATAGGTTAGCAATGTTCATTTGGCGGATGACTGGTTGCACCCAAGGCCAGCCTACATAGGGCCAGTCTCATTAAATATTGAAGGGATTTATCCCCTTTGACCTCACCATAGTTGGACCCCCTGATTTATATATAGTTTCCACCTATTTGGTGGAACCCAAAATTGTTGCTAGGGGTAGGTGCTCGCCTCTTCCCACCTCCTCAACAGAACCCAAAATTGTCGCTGGTAGTAGATGATCACCACTTACTTGCTGGCAGCACTCTCTCGCCACTGCCACCTCAACGCACACATCCCTGATACGCTGGATCAGCTCATGCATGGTCAGATAGGGGGAAGGGAGCAAACTTGAGAGGGTAAGCTGTCACCCACCTCTCATCCAACACATGGGCTAAATTGCCATGGATTACGAAGGGGATGGCTGTCTTCTTGGCCCCCCTTTGGTGCAAAATAGGAATACCTCACAATCGAGGAACAGGGGTGCTCCCCCAAGATTTACATTATGTAACCGTTCAGCTTTGTTATTGTCTAAATGTATTAGGGGCAATCTGTTTAGCCCATCTACATTCATGTACTTCATATTAGCTTAATGGACATGTTACTATCATAGTGCTGATGTTTTGAGAGCCCTACATGCTCGTCTTCCTGTCGAATCTTTCATATTTTGCAGCCACTTTGATGAAGCGTGGTCTGTAACTACTGTAAAGTTCACACCGTACAAAAATGGTTGGAAATATTTCACTGCAAAAAGAGTAGCTTGGCATTTATCTATGTGTGACATTATAATTTAGCCCATCTTTTAATTGCGTTCTTCTGTAATAAGACACTGGATGGTCAATGCTATTATCATCCAGTTGTGATAGAATAGCTTTATAGCTAAGTTGACGTGTCTGTAAAAGAATTAAAAGCTTCCCATCAAAATGTCATAAAATTAGTCTTTTATTCAACAAATTATTCATAGTTTCTAAATGATGCTCTTTGATCTACTTCTCATATAAAAGGGATGTTTATGGCAAGCAAACAGACAAGAGTCAAGAAAGTTGAGCGAAATTAGGGATAAATCGATGGTAATATCCCATCAATCCTGCTAAGCATCACTTTTCGAAAATCAATTCAGCCTGAAATTTAGCTCCACTAAAGAGATTTACAAAAACTATTAGCAAATATGGCGGGAAACCCCGCAAAAAAACCGCAGGCTATGCCAAACGAGCCAGCACCACCCCAAACGAAGCAACCCTCGGTTACCCACCTCAGGGTCAACCAGAATCACCCGCTCTCAAGCAGCAGCCATGAAAGCAGGCACCACCCCCCAACCTGGAGCTACTCCAACTAACGCCAGTTCACCTGATCGCACTTCTGCAACCTGCACGCTTAACAGCTCTGTGTGTGCTGCCTCCCACCAACCCGCTGGGCCCCCTCCAACCAAGGAGGCCATCACCCACGCTGTTTTAATGGCGTCTGCTCAGTTGAATGCAACTCAGCCCATCCAGACATTCACCTCCCCCATTGTGTCAGCTAATTCAGCCCCATCTATTATTGCTGACGCCGTGTTTATGGCTCCCTCCATGAGGGGCGATACCCAGCTACCTGGCCCCCAAATCCTCAGATGTAAGGTTGGATTAGCCGCACATTCTGGTTCACTAAGCACCAAATTGGGACAATCTACTCTTCCCAATGAGGATTCAAATGGTTCGGATTTTGGAACTTCACAACAGTTCCAATCTCACCCGTCCCATTTAAACCCCGTAATTGGCACTTCTCAAGTCGGCACTTTATCGCAATATGCTGAAAACGACCAATTCACTAATCAGCCAATGAGTTTTGCCCACGAAATCACAGCAAACACTCGGGCTGAATTTACCCAAATAGATTGGGATGGTGATGAAACATCTCCCTCCTCCCAATTGGCTGGAGTTAATTCCAATCTGGATGGGACTCCCCAATTTAGCGAGGCCCAACAATCACCTGGCCCCCAAACCCTCGGATGTAAGGTTGGATTAGCCGCACATTCTGGTTCACTAAGCACCAAATTGGGACAATCTACTCTTCCCAATGGGGATTTAAATGGTTCAGATTTTGGAACTTCACACCAGTTCCAATCTCACCCGTCCCATTTAAACCCCATAATCGGCACTTCTCAAGTCGGCACTTTATCTCAATATGCTGAAAACGACCAATTCACCAATCAGCCAGTGAGTTTTGCCCACGAAATCACAGCAAATACTTGGGCTGAATTTACCCAAATAGATTGGGATGGTGATGAAACATCTCCCTCCTCCCAACTGGCTGGAGTTAATTCCAATCTGGATGGGCCTCCCCAATTTAGCGAGGCCCAACAAACCGCCCCTCAATTTAATATGACGCCAGCAACTGCTGTAACATTCCAGAAACAAGGGAACTCCGCAAACTTGTCCAAACCACCAGCTCACACTCAACCTGCAATTGCAGCCCAAAGCAAACACAAACGTACCAAAGGAGCCACTGGGGCATGGCAAAAACCTCTGGCACCAACGCTACCCAAAGCTGATCCCTGTGAAGTGGCGTTTATTGCCGATGTTAAGAAGAAATGGGCCGAAACTAGAGCGCAAAAAGCTCTACCTCGCTCAACCCTCTCCCACGCAATTCGCCTTTATTATGGGCATAACCCTGTTGAATTCTATACAGAGGATTACTTCTCATACTTTGCAGCGATTGCGGAGACATTCCCTATTAACATTACCATCCATGAATCAGTGGAGGGCCACTACATCGATGTGGGCTTCACTGAAGCTGCCCTTGCTGACCATGCTGCCACCCTCCAGGTCATTATTCCACGCGGATCTCTTCGCATCTCCCGCACACGCTCTCACCTGGAGAAAATTTCATGGGTTACTTTTTCCAACCTACCAACGACTGTTGATCCTGAGTCTCTTAAACTGGCACTCCTTCGTGGTTTAATGGAGTTTGGGTCTGTTCTTTCAGTGGACTTTAGCGTCCCCTCTTACTATGCTCCCACTCAAAGAGCTCGCACTGCTAGGGCGTCATTCATCCCCTCCCCCACTGTATCCTGTAACATTGAGGTTATTCCTCGTGTGGCGGTAGTTGGGGCATGCCCTGAGATCTTTTTTGTCGACCCTGATCAGGCGCGCCCCCGGTGTTCATGGTGTAACGCCCTTGGACACTTGTATAGTGGCTGCACAGCTCGAAAACAAGCCCTCTTAGCCACCACCCAGGGGCCTAAACCAGGCCAAAAACGATCCCACATGGCTGCAGCAGCAATTCCACAACTCACACAATGGGTTCCCGTTCAAGACCTGTCCCCTGAGGCCTTACGCCTAGCAGTTGAAACAGCTAACCCCACTATTGGTGTGGGATACCTTCGCGCTCATGCCCCCCTTCCAATGGGCACCCCCTCCAATCTCCCAGAGTCAACTCCCTCTCTCACCAAGCGCAAGGCATCTCCCACAGGGTGCCCCTCGTCAGCCACCCCCACTCAGGGCTCCGCGGCACCCCCACCAACCCCCACCAGCGATTTATCGCATTGCCCTCAGCTCCCAATGGAGCTATGCCCACCAGCATGGACTGGCAACTCGCGGCCTGCAGTAGAAGTGCCACCTCAAAGAGTCCTACCCCAACCCCACAGTCCATTTCGCGCGGATCCTTTGCAGTGTTGGAGGAAGTGAATATGGACTCAGACTCATCAAATGGGGACACCGCGGAGGTCACCATTGAGCACCCTCAGGTCCTTCCCCTGCAACGGAGCGGGGGCAGCATCCTAGGCTGGCTTACTGGGTCCTCCGCCCCCCACCCTCTCCTTCCCCTCAGAACCCTCGATGCTCCTCACGGATTGCAGCTAATAGTCAAGCTAAAGGACTCAAAACTAGCCGCCTCACAGCAGCAGGTTTAAGCGCTGGCAACCCCCAGGACATGGAGGGGAACAGCTATGAGTCCCCATGGCAGCACCCTGGCCCTGCAATCCATCAACGCAAATGGGTTGCGGGACTTTAAGCGGAGAGCCCGCCTCCTCCGAAACTTCAGGTCAGCACAAATTGACATCGCTGCTGTCCAGGAGCCCCATATCCTCCCCCACAAACAATCTGCATGGAATGAACAGTTTGGAGGCAACTCCTTCTGGACAAACCATGTCGCCCTTATTGTTTTGAATCCCCGGGTTAAAACCCATTCTTTTTCACAATATCTAGGTGGCCGCCTCATACTGGCCAAACTCACCACTCCTGACTTCTCCTTCTTCGCTGCAAGCATCTACTTGCCTAATGCAGGTCAGGAGCAAAATCGGCTATTGGAAGAGCTCCTCCAACTCAATCTCCCACGGGATACAGTTTTCTTAGGAGATTTCAACACAACCATAAGTCGCGTCCGTGACTCTTACCCCCTGCAGCAAAGGAACGCCCTGGATCAAGTCGCCTCCAGGATTTCCTTCGCCTGAGTGGCTTTATAGATGCGCTTCCACCCTCCGCGTCTGGCCTAGGTTGCATGACTAGGATCCAGTATGATGGAGGAGCTTTCCAGTCAGCGTCACGCATAGATATGGCACTGATTGGCCCCCTGCTAATTGGCCGCGTCTCCTCTCCCATCTCTCATGACAAACATCTGAGTGATTACAGGTCACTCACCGTTGTCCTCACCACCACACTTAGACCGTCGCGTAGGTTCTGGCCTAGGGTTGCCCCAGCTCTTCTCAACAACCCCTTCACTAAGGAGAAGCTGTCTATGACCATCCGGGAGACTCTCACCTTCCCCCACCCCACCTGCTTGACCACAAGGCTAGATGGGCGGTGACCAAGGAGGGCATCACCCGCGTTGCTTACAACTGTGCCAAAGCCCAGATGACTGCAGCTCGCGCCAGAGTCAAAAGGGCGGAAGCCAGAATCAGACATCTAGAGCGAAACTGCCAGCCTTCGCCCTCTCCCAGATGGTTGGAAGACTGGGAAGCGGCGCAGGAAGCACTCCGCTTGGAGCTCACACTGCAGGAAGAACAGGCAGCAAACCTTACAACATCTCGTTACTATGCTCAATGGGAACGCCCCACCCGCTTCTTCTTTCAGAAACAGAAAGCCCGGTCAACAGCGCAGGATATTACTGCACTGAAGATTGGCACTACAACCACTTCAGATAAGGAGGAAATCACGCAGGAACTACACCGCTTCTACTCCAGCCTCTTCCATGCCACCCAGGTGGACCCATCGGACATCCAAGACTTCCTGTGGCGGGCTCCAGAGACGCCCATTGACCCACGGGCTGATGAGGCTCTACTGGCGCCTATTTCCATCCAGGAGGAGATGGAAACCCTTCTGAAATCCCCACGGCTTAAAGCCCCATGCCCAGATGGAATACCCTTTGAGGTGTACCTTCTGGAACCTGCAGTGATAGCCAGAACCCTCCGCGACCTCTTCGCTGCACTCTTGGTGAATGGCGAGGTCCTCCCCGACTCCAGAGGCTCAATCACGACCCTCATTCACTTGAAGTCAGACCGTGAGAACCTGGCGAACTGGCGCCCCATAGCGTTGATCAACACAGACCACAAGCTCTTCACGAAGCTTCTGGCCAACTGCATCACCAAATGGGTGTCACCTTACCTCTCCCCATCCCAGTACGGTTTTATTCCGGGAGGTCGTTATGGGACAACTATAATGACCTTCACTTGACTTTGACTGCTAACTCTCGTAAGGTGAATGGCTTTGTGGCTCTTCTGGATATGGAGAAAGCATATGATCGGGTAGCCTGGAAGTATATTGATGCTTCCCTGGCCCGCTTCCATCTCCCACCCGCAGCTAGGCGCTGGATATCATCGCTCTATGACCAGCTCCACACCAGAGTCCTGGCGCCAGTGGGTTTTACAGTGGCAGTACCAGTTGGACAAGGTCTCCGGCAAGGGGACCCCCTGAGCCCTATCCTTTTTAACATCACCCTTGACCCCCTCTTGGCCTCCTTACAGGACAAGCTAACAGGGATTCTGGTCCCAGGTAAAGCCCCCACACGCACCATGGCATTTGCAGATGACACTGCCATTGCATTTGGCTGCCCTGGGGATGTTGCCCTCGCTGCTGTGACCATTGAGAGGTACACCAAGGCGTCCAACGCCATGGTCAACACCTCCAAGACAACAGTTGTACAGGTCGGCTCCCCCACCTTCCCCCACCATTTGGTATTGAACCTGAGCGCGGTACCTTCCGTCACCTGGGCGTTCTCACCAACCAACAAGGAGTTGCGCTAAAAGACAATGAGGACTTGCTCCTTGCAAAAGTTAACTCCAGGATTGCCAGCTGGAACTGGCGGCACATCACCCCCCAGGGTCGAGCTCTGATGGCCAATGTGTTCCTCCTCTCCAAAGCCTGGTTCCTAGCGCACGTCTGCTCATTCACAGATGCCTTTTATACGCGGCTCAATGTACTCCTCCGCTGTTGGATCTGGGGCTCAAACCATCCACCAATAGCCCTCTCAACCATTGCCTGACCCTGCAATGAAGGGGGCCTAGGGCTTCTGGACACGCGATCCCACGCCACCACAATCTTCCTGAAGTTCCTATGGCCGATTGTCTGCTGGGACGCGACCCCCATGCCCCAATGGGCGCCCGCCCTCCGCCAGTCAGTGTCAGCAGCTCTGGGTCTTCCTAGAGCATCTCTGACCTCATTAGGGGAGTGGCTCACAAACCACCCAGGCCATCGCCTAAAACCATCCTCATCCCCCTACTGGAACCAGGCTCTCCTTGCCCTGAAACGAGTAGGCGCGCGGATCCACCATGCCTTCCCATACAGAAGGGAAGGCCCTGGCCTCAGCCCACGTCGCCATGCAATTGTTCACAATGGACAAGTTGTCACAACTCGCCTCAACCCCCAAGATCGTCCTCCCATCCGCCCAAGACTCCTTGAGCTCCTCCCTCCCTCCGTGAGATTTGACCTTAAGGAATTGTGGAAGGACGTCTATCACCCCATCCTGTCAGCAAAGGTGTCCAACACCTTATGGAGAGTGCTCCACTGTTCATACAGGACAGGGGACCGGACTGGCCCTACCTTCCAGCACCGAAGCTGCCCCCGCTGTGTGGAGCCTATTGACTCCCACCTCCATCGTTTTTTCACCTGTCCAGGTGTCGCCGCATTTTGGCCAAAGGCCCGCGCGCTCCTCCATGCTCAGCCCTGGTCTGGACACCCTGTGCAAGACCTCATGTTTGAGCAGACATTGCCTGGTTGCCACCGACCCCTCCGTGTCCTCGCCTATGCCACAGCCATCTGGACCATCCATAACTCCTTCCTTCGTGCTGCCTTTGACCAGCAGGTGTGGACCCTTCCACACATGATCACCCACTTTCAGGTACACTTTGAGATGGCCCTGAAGGTCTGCACTATGTCGCCAACCCTCCCCGCTCAGTTGTCACTGCAGCACGGCTCTGGCGCGCAAACCCCCTCCCTTTCTTGATGCCTCCTCCCTCCCCTTCCCTCGCCTCAGGCTCTTAGGAGCCCAGGCGTAATTCAATAAACATCGATGAATCCCCCTTGGGTTGGGACCATCTAGTACTAAAAAAAATATCCCATCAATCCTAAGAATGCCTTTATATCTTGAAGGCTCTTTGTGTAACGGATCAGGTGCAGCCTGGTCCATACATCGGCCTACTTAGTAAATTTATTGGATTCTGCTGAGAAATTAAAGGTCAGTTTAATGGAATGAGGTAAATGGAAAATTTGATGGTGAACTGGGGTGTCAAAGGTAAGAAATTTGAAATTCAGGAGAAGATACTGATCTGGAAAAAAGCAAAGCTGAAATCTCAAACTCTCTGAATAATGGTCAATATGGAAAATAAATCTTTGTGGAATGATCTTGTCATTGCTCCAGAGCTTACTTTAGGAGAAAAAGCTTAGTTAAGGGCTTTCAGTTGTATTATCAAGGGAAAGGAAGTAACTGTAAATTTAGTTTTGTCTTCTACAAAAAAATAAAACATTGAAATAAACAGTGCTACCACATATAATTGTTTAAGAATACTTTTTTATATATCAAGATAAATCCATACCTGGAATATGAGCTCAAGTAGCAAGCTAGGCCAAGCGCTGGCCTCATTATTGGCACTATCCCAGGCCAGACTCTGCTGTTGGCATGAAGTGTTGCTGGGACAGTCATTTGAGAATACGTTGTGACATCAAAACATGGCGCGTGGGTTCAGGGATGGATCTTGGTGGGCTTATCAGTAATGTGGTCATTGACCTGGCTGGTACTATTCATTCCTTTGTGGCATACTGGCGCAAACACCAATAGTTACACTTTGGCTAAGGTATCTTAGATGTTGCTTTAAACTTATCATACAAAAGATAAAATCCTTTCTTCAATATGTCATGTTTTAAGAATTCAAATTCTTGTTGGAAGGAGGTACAATTCTTAGGCTTTAGATTGATGTGTTCTCTTGTAGTTATTAAAAAATGACTTGAGGTGGTCCAGATGATAAGTAAAGGTTTTTGAGAACATCGTTATGTCATCTAGTTAGACTACTATGTAGCCTAAATTTAGATCTATGATGTGATCCATTGCCTGTTAAAACAGGGAGAGACAGTTGCATACTTCTAAAGGGAGCGGGTTATATTGAAGTAATTCTTTCATGAATATCAAGGCGCTTTTTCTTGATCTTCTGACTAATGATTCATCTGCCATTAATCACTAATTAGGTCTGTCACAAAGAAGTAATTCAAGCTGGAGAGTCAGGTCAGAGCATCATCAAATTTTAGGATCAGATAGCTGTCCTACTTTGTGAGGCTAATGAGCTTCCTGTAATCCATCACTATTCTGTTACCACTTATCTTTATCTTTATATTAAAAGTGGAAATTACCATGGACTCTGGGAGGGCACAAGTAAGCTGGCATCTTATAGCTGTTTGAGCTTGGTTTTCATGTATTGCTCCTCTGACTTTGAATTCCTATATGGCTTTGATTGTAATGGGGTTGAATCTCCTACATCAGTACTATGTGTCCAATCTTCAATGTGACCATAGTTAAAATCTGACGTGGGGAAAACATCTTGATAGTCTACAAGTAGTTTGTTATAATTTGGTGGTATACCGGAGATATGCCAAGGGTTTCTGCATAGGGTTACACCCACTGAGCAATAGGACCGATGATATGAAGATTGTCATACTATAAACAATGGATAAACTTTTTAATAAATATGGAGCAATTGACTGATACACTTCTTTGTTTTATCTTATATCTTCAGCGGATCCTCTATAGTATGTTCACTCTCTTTTACTAACAACCTCCTCCTTTCATTCTTCTTGTATCACTGATATCTTAGTAAACTCAATTGATTCTGACCCTTTTGCTTAGATTACTTGTTCTGCCATATTCTCATTGGTTCTGGCAGAGTTCATCATTTATTAAATTAATGATCACCCTAGTTTGAGGCATACACTCAGTTTTAGTCATACGTTGACATCTCATTATATGTCATTTGTCAACATCACCTTATCACCTGATTCAGCGGCAATTCAATAGCCTTTCCTACCCAATATCACCTCATCTTAAGGCATTCAATTAACAAAGAATCATAATCATGATTGGCAGATTCAACCCATTCCGCCATAAGAACTTAGGGCTTACCGTCCAGTCATATCAGAATTGTGACATTACCCCCTCCCCTTGACTAGACAATAAAGCTGCTATTGCTTATATGCCCAAAGGAACTTTGCATGCACTCAGAAATAATCTGACTGCTTGCGGGGTCCTTGATGATATAGGCGTCAACACCCATTTTCTCAATGATTTAGAACAGCCCAATCCAGATGCTGGCCAATTTAGCTTCCGCCCAAACCCATGTTGATCATGGAATAGGACCATGTCCCCATCTTTGAACTGCCCTAACCTGCTACGCTGTACCTGGTCAGCAGCCTGTTTTTTATCTTCTTGTCTAATCTTGACGAGTACACTTTGGTTTTCAGCTTGATTAACATGTCAGCTAGTTTATTCAATTAACGTTGGGGGTCCAACCTGCCGATATCTTCTACACATGCATACAGTAGGGTCAGAAGAGCAGGGTGTTGTCCATATAGTAGTTCAAAGGGGCTTTTCCCCTTGGAGGAATGGTAGATGATGTTATAAGCAAAAAACGGCAGTAGAAAGGAGTGAGCTCCAATCAGAAGATTAATCTAAAATCAACTTCTGAAGTATATTCACCAAAGTTCCATTGACTCGCTCAACCATACCATTGGATTCAGGGTGATATGGGGTCGTCAGAACTCCGTGGATGGCCATCAATACGTTGAGCTTGAGTAAAATGTGAGAGGTGAAGTTGGTCCCTTAGTCAGTAAGGATGAACTGAGGACAGCCATGTCGCTGAATGACAAATTCCATCACAAACTTAGTCACCATGACCACCCCCAGGTCGCATATTGCCCATGCTTCAACCCTCCTGGTCAAATGGCCAATCGCCACCAGAATGTATTTAGACCAGTTAGCTTCCATTGGCAGAGGGCCAACAATATCCAGGGAAACTGTATGCCAAGCAAAATGTGGTTTCACTAGTTGTTAAGAACGCTACTGTGGAACAACTTTTCCACTTGGCACTGGTAACAACAGGGAAAGGGTTTCAGCATGTCAAATTTTATGCTTTACCATTAGTAATGAGGTCACACCAATTCCAGGGTCTTGCATACTCCACCATGTCCAAATTCTCAGTGTGCACTTATGATAATGTTTGGTCAGGCGGAAGGCCTTTGGATATTCACCTAAATGTCCCCCATCTACTTGTACAACTTGTCGTTTTTCTGGAATGTATTGGTCTTTATCCCATATAATACTTTGATGACTTGAGGCGGTTCATTGTCATACTTTCCGCTGAAAATTTTATTGAAATTAATGTCACTCAGATCCACTTTAACTGCAATCATGGGCAATCTTGATAAGCAAACTGCATTCTGGTGTTTGGCTCCAGGATGGCGAAGGATTTTGAATTTGTAAGCCTGCAGTTTGAGAGCCCATCAGGGTAGCCATCCTTCGGGCTCCTTGAGATTCTGCAACCATCATAACAAAGAGTGATCGTTATGACTTTGTACTTCACTCCATGCAAATATACTCTAAATTGCTTATATGTGTAGATCACCGCTAAGCACTCTTACTCTATCATAGTATAATTACGCTCATGGCAGTTCAGGCTCCAACTGCAGTATGCAAAGGGGTGCTCCTCCCCCTCATCATCTTTTTGGGATAGAACTATCCCAATGTTAGAAAGGGATGCATCTGTCTGTAAGATGAACTCCTTATTGAAATTTGGGTAGCGCAGGACTGGCACACTGATTAGCGCCATCTGAAGTATATCAAAGGAGCATTGTCAACATTCCACCCATTCAAATGCAGCATCCTTCTTTACTAAATCAAACAGCGGACCTCCAATACAACTAAAGTTGGGTATAAAGTAGTGGTAGTAGCTAACCATTCCAAAAAATACCTGTATGTTGCGCTTACTGTTTAGTGTAGTATTTTTTTTGGATGGCCTCCACTTTGGCCAGTTTGGGTTTCAGCCCTGTCGTGTCTACTATAAACTAAGGTACTCCAGCTAATCCTTGAATAAGTGACATTTTTATGGTTTAATCTTTATGTTGGCATCATCAAGCCAGAGATCTACTTACTCCAAATAGGTAAGATGCTCA
Source organism: Massospora cicadina (assembly GCA_022478985.1). NCBI lineage: Eukaryota > Fungi > Entomophthoromycota > Entomophthoromycetes > Entomophthorales > Entomophthoraceae > Massospora > Massospora cicadina. Next base: position 261,300 of record JAKSZP010000045.1, on the reverse strand, counting down.
GAGAACATATGCAAGAAGACATTGATATTTTCAAGGTAAATGATGATGCACAGCAGCTTTAGGTCACCAAGAATAGTGTCCATGGCCCGTTTGAATGTAGCTAGGGCACTACACAGCCCGTGATGCATATGGGTCAGATGGAAAAGCCCATGGACGTGATAATGGCACATTTCTATTGTTCTGCTGCAGGCAACTCGATCTACCATTAACCCAATATCAAATTTATTGCTGAGAAGTAACAAGATCCCCCTAAGCAAACTAAAACACTGACAATCCGCATCAATTTGATATAAGTCCATTTTTTGTAATGCTTTTGAGCTTGCAGTAGTCTATCACTACCCAGTTGGCACCATCCTTCTTTTTGACAATTAGGATGGGGAAGCCCTTGGGCTCTTCAGTGGTTCAAGCATTCCTTGCTCTAGTAGGCTGATTGATTTCCTCAGTGATGACTTCTTCCACTGCTCTAGATCAGCGGATCAGCTTAGACCTGATGGAGAGATGATCACCTGTGTCCAGTTGATGTATAATTCCCCACGTACACCCTAAATCATAGTTGTCAATAGCAAAGATCTCTTTATATACTTGTGAATTAGGTGATAGCCTGACTTTTCTGATTTTTCAATACCCCATTAAGCTTTTGTGTGGTACCACTGCATTACACCAAGCTGCAATTCGACAAGCAAACCAAATTCATCCAGTGACCTGAACATGTGAGCCTAGAGGACTTCCTCAACTGGGGTCAGATGTAAATATGCCACGATTTGATGTCAACAGGTTCACATTGGTTCATTCTGGAAATTTGCTAATAGGACCTTGATCTTCCCATGTACAGGGAGTATAATGCCTGGAGCTATGTGGTGCTCCAGCCACAATTTCTAGTATGGTCCAATGACCTCCCCATAAAGCCCAGAAGGAACTTCCACCTCTAACTTAGTGTTTATAATCACTTGGTGTCTGGAGGGGATGGATATAGGGCCAGAAGCTTTAAGCGGTAGCCCTTGATACATATATTTGCTGGGGAAGTGCCCAGTTCCACTCTTAAGCCAATGGTAGTGAAACGGAATTATTCTATCACCATAAGCAAGTTTGATATGCCCCATATGCACCATGTCCTTTGGCACTACGCTGGAGGTAAAATAAATTGGGATCCATTGCCCCACAATTTTGAAGGTCTCTTTCATCATATCAATGACAGCACCATAGTGTCACATAAATGCGGTTCCAATAAACAGGTCATAATTGATATTTGGTAACATTACTTCCAGAGCTACAACAACAATTGATCCAAACAGCAAGGGAGACACTGTAAGCTCCCTCAGAGACCGTGTTTTCTGCTCCAGAGGTCCCATAAACCATTCAATGTAACACATCAGGCTTTAATGTCAACTTCGCCACCAACTAAGTGGAAACTATGTTAACTGGAGCGCCCATATCTATTATAGTGAGAACTCAGGTTTTTGCTACAGCAATGTCACAGTGTACACTCTGAGTAGGATTTATGTTGAGGTTAACTATATGGACATTCAAAGGATCACTTTTGCTAAGGAAGCTCATAATACCCTCACTGACTTTAGGGTACCCTTCAACAATAGCATCCACTGGGAAGGCGACGTCTACTCCTCTCAGGGAAGGCACATCTGCGGATGGTTCCAGTTTGTTTGAAGAACTTTATCTTACATTTGACATGCGTATGGCTTTGGGTGCCCTAGAGACCCCTCGTCCAATGTGTCCTTAGCTTGTGCTTATGTCAGTACATTTACTCCCCCAACTGGCTGCTGATATAAGAATGTATCATCATACTGGGGGCTTCCACTGCATATACTTCAGTAGATTCAAATGGGACGTTTGAATTTGGGATAGCGGAGGTAGAGAGTCCCATCTCTACTCAGCCCTGACTTTTCCTTGGTCACATTGGTTCTGCTATATGTAATGGACCCATCAGTTGGGACAACCTCATGCCAGATGCTCAGGGAGAACGCATTTAAGATAATTTAACCCACAGGGCCTGCGTCCTTAGATAATGTAAGTTGGTACATGTGGAAAGTTGTACTGATGTGATTTGCATAAACAGACCAGGTTGATAGATTGACTGCTGACTGTCAACATAATTAGGCCCAGGGCAGTAGTTAGGCCATTGATGACAAGCAGGCGTGGGGCGGACGTTTCACTGCTGGGGGTAACTTGGTGGAATCTGAACTGGACAGGCGAATTTCTTAAAATGAGATGGTCCAGAAATGGTAGTGGAAGGGGTCCACTCTGTATTGGGTGGAGGGAAAGTTATGGCTAAAAGGCACAAAATTAAACAATTTTAAGCAAAGTTATGTCATCATCCAACATAGGGGACATGTCATTGTACAGCTCGCGTTATAGCTTCATGACAGAGGTCATTGCAATGCACACGTTGGATTTGGATAGAATCCCTGCTTCAATTAACATATGGGCTTCCACATAAGTCAATCAGCAAACATGGTGAGAGTCTCATTACACTGAAACCCTATGGTCAAGAATTCATCCCTCTGCTGTAATATCGTTGTGGTAACCCTGAACAACTGCAACACAGTACCATTCACTTCTTAGTATGAAACGGAACTATTTGGAGGATAAAAGGTGACTTGGTTAGCAATTCCAACATCCAAAGTGGATATTGACAGGTTTGCTTTCTGCAGGTCAAAGGCTCCTTCCATTGCAAACTTAATTTGCTTAAAGAACCCATGAATATTCCCAACACAATCAAACAGATGCAACTTATCACTACAAACCTCCTGAAAAAGCTCATCCTTCCTTTTGAGCACTGCATCCAAAGAAAGTTTGAGTTCCACGTATCTGACTGGCGTATAATGTCGTGAAGTTCCCTGTCCAAGCAAGTCTGATGCACCATGGCCAGCAACTGGAGTGACTATTCTTGTGTAATTGATCAATGGTCCCCCTGTAGTAAGCACCACTGTTATTACTCAGTGTATACCAGAGATATAATAAGGGTTTTCTGCACAGGGTTATGCATATTGAGCAATATGACTGACAATATGTGAACGGTTTTTAAAACAACATATAAACTTTTGATAAATATGGAGCAATTGCACCAGTAACACTTCTTTATCTTATTTAATACTGTTGAATGGTTGACTAAATCTAAATCGTCAGTTACTATAAATTAAAAATATCCTAAGTATATCCAAACTTGGGATTCGTGGCCTAGCAATTCCACTTAATATTCAACTACGATGATATGGGCTCGAGGGCTTTGTTGGTTATGTCGGACTTAACATTAAGTATCAACTTAATGACTCAGGCGCATGGGCTTTGTTGGTATACGTCAAAATTAGTTTTCAATGCCAGTTGAGATTTTGATCAAATTAATTACTAATTAGTGGTACTAATTGCCTTGGTATGTGCTGCCAATTGCAGGTGAAAGAGAATCAGTTCAGCTATATGCAGACGTGTCTGAAATGCCATCTTGAGAATATTGACTTTAATTACACTGACCCTGAGGCCGTGCAAGATGCCCTGAGTCAAAGTATTTGTAGACCCTCAAACGAACATTTTACGTGTTCCTCTGGCCAAGTGCCATTGAAAATGATATGTCATGGGTAAGATATGGTGAACATCAAACCCTATAAATTATCTCCAAGTTGATCTTAATAAATTACAATCAGCTATTACCACTAGTTTATAGTTCAACATATAAGCTTTTTGTGTTTGATACTTTAAGTTGTATTAAGTCAGGTATTTACTTGGGATCAGTAAGGTCAGGGCAGCATGCCATCGTCCAAGTAACGACAGGAGAGACAACTATCAAGTGCTATTACAAAGGAGTCATATTTTAAATATAGTCACCATCTGGTCTATTGTCTTCATACAATAGACGTTTAAAACTCCACCATACCGCAGAAGAAGAACCAGCCATCTAAAGAAGACAAAATTGAACAAATACTTTCTGTGGATTCTCTCTGGTCTGCTCACTCTCTTCTACTAGCAACCTCTTCCTTTCATTCTTCTTGCATTTCAGATGTCCCAGCAACCTCAGTTGATCCCAACCCTTTTGCTTATATTATTCATTCTGCCATATTCTCATTGGTTCTGGCAGAGTTCATCTATTAAATTCACATTTTTCCTAGTTTGAGGTGATCCACTCAATTTTTGTTGTATGTTGACATCTCATTATCTGTCATTTGTTTACATCACCTATCACCTAATTTAGAGGCGATTTAATATCCTTTCCAGCCCAGTATCTCCTCATCCTAAGGCTCTCAAATAATTATAACTCATTATCATGAACGGCGGATTCATCCCATTCCGCTGTAACAACTTAGGGCTTATCCTCCAGTCATATCAGAATTGGGACAAAGTTAATGCACTTTCTTAAGTTCCTCCCAATTTAACTTATGAGATAGTTGTATCTGAGAAATGGAAAAATTAAACTACAAGCAAGTAGGCCAGAATCAAGGTGAGTACTAATATAATATACCTTGTAAATTTCACTAATAGTAAGCGATTAACCTTTCCCTATATCTTAATGTTTTTTTTAACTAAAATATCTTGGTTTATTAGGGTTTCAATCAGTAGCTCAATATGCAGCTGTTAAGCTGGGGAAAGGACTTCTGGTAAAGCTTTTGGTTTTAAATCTACTGACTCCATTGACACTAGTGATATGTCTCAAGCAGTTTAGGGTTATACTCAGGGTTATGTTGGTAGGAACCACTATTTGTTCTCCTGGTTTAAATTTTGCCTCCTCAGTAGCAAAAAACGGTATGCCTTCTGCCGCATCTACTGAGTTGGGGAGATTTTTCATACTTCTTCCAGAGGTAGCATGTTGTAAAGGCAAAGCAGAAACATAGTACTCAACCAGAAAAGAGAAATCCTTCTTTCTGGAGTCTTTGTTATTTAGTACAAGGGGAATTTTATAAATGAAGTAGTGATAAATAACCTCCTTTAAGATTATTGACTTCTTTATATTCAATCATTAATTGTGTTCTGATAATTATAACATACTGGCTATTGTTGTAAGTCCAAGAGAATCCCCTATGCATATAATGGGTGGTGTTACCGTTTCCCAAAAAGAAGGGTCCAAGAAGGACAGCTGTCCCTATTAAATCACAGGATGATCTCACCCATGTGATAGATGAGCGATGGGTAACATCTCTATTTAGAGATTCCATCACCTATCCCCAAAATTGCCTCCGCCAAATTAGTATGGCAAATTGAGGTAATTTGCGCTGAAATCTTTAAAAGCCTTCACCCCCATGGGCCTAAAGGTTTGTATGAATCTGGTGGCAACAAGACTTTGAAATCAAGGTCTGAAAGCCTCAAACCCTCAGAAACAATGCCTGATGGGCACACACATCCATTAAATAAGGAATCAAGTGTTGAATTCTCAGCAAAACTCGCCAATGGCATCAGGCCACTGGGAAATTTTGTCATCAGATTGAAACATGCTTCAAAGCTATCGGGAAAAAGCCTGACAGGCAAGTACCTCTTAATAAGAATGTTTCCAGCAACAAATCCTTGGTTAAACTCATCATTAGCATCAGGCCATTGTGAAATGTTGTTGCCAACTTAAACTCCCCTTAAAAAGCATCAGTGACAAAGCCTGACGGGCATGTATCTTCATTGTTAAAGTTGCTGCTAGCCCAGAATCCTTCCTTTAAAAATAAGAATCATCATTCGTTGCACCTTGCTTAGCCAAATGGACGCCAAAGCAACTGGGCGCGGGCAGGTTGGGCATCTCAAACCCATTCCTGACCTATTGGGACCGCCCCTATGTGGGGTGGCCTTGGGAGGTTCCCATTGCCTGTCAAGCGAGATATTGCCATGCTAACCATCTGTCAGACAACTACAAATTTGATGTATCAAAAATAGTTGTTTAAAGGTAAATGAAAATATTGGCCAATAGGCCCTAGTATATTCCTGGTGGAACCCTATGAACTAGGGTAACACTTCTTTTATGAATCAGGCAAATAAAATAAGTTGGGCGTTCATATTGCACCAAATCATCAACTGAATCCTGGAAATCCATCAGAGGCTCCTCTCCAGGCCCCTTCTATTTTAGTACAGCCTACCCCGCGGAGACCAGCCCCTTTTATAGGGTCAAAAGGGATAGCAAGGTGAAAGTATTTTCAACTTCTGATTGATCCAAATTTATAAATTCCCTGCCTCATGAGTTCATCTTCCCAGCTGTCACTTCCCCATCTGCCCTCACATTGAAGCAATATGAGTCTCAACCAATCTGATAGGTTAAATTCCAATATTCCCTTTTTTGGATGTTACTAAGCAATCTGAACTTTAAGCCTTGATATTTAGATAATAGCCTCAACTTATTATGAGGGTTCACTTCATGACTCTATTATTGCAACTAATAAGAAAAACTATAAATTAGTTCTTTTGTCAGACATTTGCCCTCTCAGCTGCATAGGAAGAATGTCTTGAGTCAAAATCAGCCTAAATGGGGAAACGCTGGCCATCTACAAGCTCGCGATGAACCTAAAAGCGAATTAAGGAATAATAATGAAGTTATCAACAAAAAACTCTGGTCAATTCTCGGTGGAACCCCAAAAATTGGGGTAACACATTTTTCGAATAATACTTGGGCAACAACCAAAAAATCAAGCAGTCAGATTACTCCAACCATGCAGCAGACCCTGGGGCGACCATTGGAAGGTACACTCCCAGCCACAACCAGTCCTTCAAAGCACCTATTCAGGGACCACCCTCTTTTATAGGCTTGGCGGGGGTCCACCAAAGTGTAATAAATTTCTCAAATGAGGATTGGCTGAAGTTTATAAAATCATTATCTCATGGGTACGTTTTGACCAATAACAATTCACTGCCATCGTTCAGCCAAAAAGAAGTGAGTATCTTGAGCTTTGATGACTTTTCTTTCCCATAACAATAACATCAGTTACCAAGATTCTATTTGAATGGATAGATTTTGATAATCACACAGGTGAGATGAGCGAATTTAATAAAAACCAACAAAAATGGGCGAAAGTAATATTTGGCAATGGCCAAAACGGTGCACCCAGGGGCAAAAAACGCCCTGGAGGGGGACTGGGAGTCAACGCCACCAAAAAACCCAAACCCAAACACCACCCAGGTTTGTGAAGTTTACCACAAAGCAAAACTAATACATGGAGATACAGTACGCACAGCCCCTATCAAAAGTGGAACACAGGATCTGACTTTTCTCAGGGGTCAATTCCCCAACTCTGTGGGAAAAGGTGGGTGAGGCACAGGCCTCCCTCTTTCCCCACGTGGTATACATTACCACCCACACCATCCACCACAGCTGGATTGATATGGGTTTTGAAACCAAAGATGATGAAGACACTGCAGCAAAAATCTGTGTTGAAATAGCCCTCCTTGAGGGCGAATGAATTGTGTGCACCATGCTCACTAGATGGAACAAAGCAAACATTTTGTTCATCTCATTCAACTTGATTCCCACCAACCTCCCCCATAAGCTAATCAAAGATAAACTCCAATTAAGCCTTCAAAGGTATGGAGAAATAAAACAACTTGAACTACAACGTTTCCACCTGATGCCAAACCTGTTCACAGGAAAGGAAATTGCTGTTATTGCCTTGGTCCCCGACGTGGCCACAAATTTAACTAAAATTCCATGCACCATGGTAATTTCACCTCCCAGACGGAGAGGAGTGTCAAAACCTTTCCGCGTCACACCAGAATGCGCACTACCCATCTGCAACCATTGAACCGCACTAGGGCACAAGTAGCATGCATGCCTCATGAAGGAGGGCATCATGGCCCCAGAATTTTGCGACGACACCATGGAAAAAGATGAGGAGTCCTTTGGAAGAATGGTCAACGCCAACCACACCTTCCTCTGGGGAGATGACAGTCACTATGTCCTCATCGACCCAATTTTACCCAAAGTATGCAAACAGGTGCAGAAGGCCCGCAAGTGGGCAGCAGCCAAGGCCACATCTCTTGCGACCTCCTCCATCGATCTGAACCAAATCCAGATGGACAGAGAGAGATTGGCAAATCAGCCAATAATAAACTAATTCCTAGGCTGGAGCAACCATGGAGGATGTGATCTGAGCTAAACAGTCGGATTGGACAACCCAAATGGAAAATTTTCTCAAGATGACAGAATCACCACGTGATACCAATCAAATAAACTTACCAGGACATTTCGCATCCACCATGGATGAGCCAACTGGGCTCAGAGCGCCAAAATCAAACCATGAAACATCAGAAGCCAATCAGAGCATTAACATGAATCAAACAAAATCACGTGCAGAAAAGCTAAACACAACCCCCAAATCTAACAATACCCACATGAAATCATCACAAGGTAAGGAGCTGGAAGCCTCGGAGTGGACTGGCCCAATCACACGGAGCAAGTCCAAGGCAATGAGTGGGGGACTGGGGCCAGAAGGCCCACCCAACTGCTCCTGAGGCACCGCAGGCACCTCAGTGTCAATAGGGATGCTAATCATCACAGGAGCTAGGGCTCAAGCATCCTGAGCTAAAAAACTGGTTTTCCTGCGCAAACCCCCAGTAGACATCTTGGCCATCCAAGAGACCCAGTGTCTACAGGGGAAAGAGGGATCCTGGGCTGCCAGGGTCTCACTATCCCAGTTGATATGGACATCCCACTGCATGGTGGTTGTCTGTAATAGTAACAAAAAATTTAAAATCATTAAATCCTCCTCGCATTTTGACAGCCACGTCCTAATCACAAGGTTTGCAAACCAAGAGACCACACTATCAATAGCCTGTATCTACGCACTGTGCACTGCATCCAAGCAGAAACAATTCCTCAAATCCATCACAACGCTTAACCTCCCACCGAACACCATCCTGTTGGGCGATTTTAACTGTTGGGACGATCCCACTACAGACTGATGGCCGACCCCCAGGGGATACCCATTGGGATACTCTAAGTTCCACGCGATGAAGGCATCCCTTGGACTGTCTGACACCCTCCCCCTGGGTCTCCACTCCTTCCATACATGACCCACCCCAGTATACGTGAGGGTACGCTCGTCTTGATGAGCCACATCAACCACATCCTCACACCAAAATCCTGTCACCTGTTAATTACTAACTTCGCCACAAAAAATTAATTTCTCCAACTAATATCTAGTTTTGGTGCAGCTCACGCCAACCAGGACCCAAACGTGGATGACGCCCTGGAGGAAGCTATACCTGGAGAATGTAAAACTCCCCAAAATTTCCGACTGGGTTGAGAACAAAGCTTTGAACCCAAAATTCACTTCCCCGTTCACATCAGATCCCATTGAATCTTGGGAAAAATTCAGATTCAAACTAATAAACAAGAGCCGCCATATCACTTAGCGTAAATATACCGCAGATACTGCCACAATCAGATGCACCCTGGAGGAACTTGACTACCTTGAACTCAATTCCCCAAGAACTAGATACAGCCTGAACTGGGGGTGCAAATGGATGGCAATTTTCGCCCATCTTAACGCCCTCATCCATGAACACCAACACATAATCAAAGAATCGTGGAAAGGTAAGCACATAAAAGAAGGCGAAACCTGTTCAGCGTTCTTCTTCCACCAATACCACTCCCAAGGCAACCTGCCCCAGTGCGCACAGGTCCTCAAATCTGACAGAACTGTGGCAACTGACCCAACGGAGGTCAAGGCGGAAATCCACCATTATTACAACAAACTTTACAGTGACACCCCACCAGACCCCCAAAAATTTAAAATTTTATACTATGCTGGAATATAGAGTGCACTGCCGGACTGTAGCCTCCTAAACCTTATAACTCAGGAGGAGCTTTGGAATACATTCCGTGGTGCACCACATAGAAAATGCCAAACCCTGATGGGATACCCTACAAATTTTATAAAAAATACTTTAGACATATCACTCCCCTCCTCCTAGCATCTATGAACAGTGCTTGCTGGAGACCCATCTACTGCCAGGAGGCCAGGACTCCTATGTCATTATCTTATTTAAAAATGGCGACAGACTGGACCTGGCCAACTGGCGCCTGATAACACTCTTGAATACTGACACTAAACTACTCACAAAAATTCTAGCCACCAGACTTAGAGCATTAGCCTCAAAAGCCCTATCACCAAACCAATTTGTTTTACACCAGGGCGCTCTATCTAGTCTACCATACACTCCATCGCCAATGTATGCCAATCCAAAGTGACGGGTGCCCTGATATTCCTTGACCAAGAGAAGGCATATGAGCGTGTTAGCTGGACATACTTAAAAGAGTGCCTACATGATTTGAACCTACCACCCAGGTTCATCAACTGGGCAATGCTCCTCACGAAGTCCCCATCAATGGTGGTATGTGGCCCTGGCTTCCTGACCGACAGGATCACCCCACGCAGAGGGCTCAAGAAATAGGACCCACTCAGCCCGCTACTATACAACTTCAGCTTTGACCCACTCCTCCACATTGCTGACTCACGCCTCAGGGGCATAACTGCGCTAGGCTAGCCCCCATTCAAGATACTAGCCTTTGCGGACAACTGTGTAACAGGTATAGCTGACAACAGCGACGCCTGACAGCTGGAGCGCACCCTAGAGGAATACTCCACGGTGAGTAGTGCATCGCTTAATAAATGGAAAACCGAAATTATCCTCCTTGGCAATTACACCACCAACTGGACCACATCCCCCACCTCACACACAACCCAAGATGCAAAAACTTACTCGCCCTACTCTTTGAATTACCCCCCACCACCCCTGTCCGCCACCTTGGGATGTGGTTGGAAACAGGGGGATATGCAAATGAGATGATCAAAAATACTTTGCTACAACGGATATCCAACAGAATCGCCTCACTCAAGGGTAGATCCCCCAGGTTAATGGGGCGAGTGGCAGTTGCCAACTCACTCATCCTCCCGATGCTGTGTTTCCCAGCACATGCAATCTCCTTCTCCCCCACCTTTATAATGTTGATCTGTGTGCTCATCCAGGGTTGGCTGAGGCCTGGATCCCGCCCACCATTCCGAGTTGAAACTCTGTATGGCCCACACTCAAGCGGAGAAATGGGCCTGATAGATTTTGAGAATCATGCCAACTTCATCCTGGGCACCTGTATAGAGGAAGTGCTAACCCCAGACCCCCCGCAACAGCACTGGTCCAGGGCATTGAGGGCCAACTTCAACACAGGCACTCAAAATACCTAACCTACACCACCCTTCCAGCTTATTAATGTACCTCGCTAGCCACCCCAATGCAACGGGCCCACACAGATCCCCCCCTCACTTCAAGCGCCTCCTCTAAACCATCTGCCGCATAGTCTGGACCGTCGCTACCACTGGTACAGTGCAGGAAAGAGGATGACCCAGACCCCACTTCACGTTACAAAAGCCATAAGACCACCCCCACAAAGATATACTCACCACGACCCCATCCATTGTAAGAGTCAACTACCTAGACGTTTTGATATCCCCTACGACCTAACCACACAAAAGGCAATATGGAGGATGACGCACCATCCACTCCTCCAGCCGAGGGTAAGGGCCAACGCCTGGCGCTGCCTAAGAAGGACATACAGAATAGTGGACCGCACCCACTCCCTCCAAGCAACCTGCGCAGTATGTGGAGGAGAGGGCTCCCTACACCACCGCCTAGAAACCTGCCCCCCATCCAAAGCCATATGGCGAGAAGTCGCACACCTGCTTAAGATCCAAGACGGCAGACTTCTCTTTCTCAAAGAGCCTCCTCACGATCCAACTTATGTCCCCAATCCCATCCACCCTATGCTCCCTATTGGTACCCATTGCAATGTGAACAATCCACACTATTGCCTCGGATGCGTTCAAGGGCATCGTCCCTTACAACCATGGGGCTATCAATAGGGTTCACATCCACCTACTGGAGCATTTCCAAGCTTGGCTCTATGAGTATATGAGGCCAAGGCAACAGAGACTCATAAACTCATGGTTCCCGCTCTGGTTCCTTCTCACGGACCCCTTCCTTCAGACCTGCTCCATAGTGAGTGCAACCCCCTTGGAGTAGAGCACCAATCCCCTATACCTGGCGGTCCCAGCTGGCAACAGGGTTAACTTGTGTACCCTGTGGTGCCCAATCATATCTAGTCATTTCTTCTCTTCCTCCCCTACCTTTTCTCCACGCATATTGGTATTGCCTGTCCCCTGGTCAGCTTGCCTCGATTAAATAAATATCTTGAGCTTTATAGGCTGCTCCACATATTTACTAATTTGGACAGTAACAAGATGTTCCAAAATTACTATTGAAACTTCCCCCAACCCTGTATACACTTTAAATATAGATCGCTCAGATATTGAGTGGATCGTTTTTCCTTTACTACCCCACGCTTTCAATATAACCTTATATGACCAATTTTTTACTAGTGTTTATTTTAATTATTTTATTAAAACACTTGTGGGATCCAGTGGCATAAGCACCAGCGAGCATCAATAAGCTGGATTCCTGCAAAATGGTGCTCACTACAGAGTACACCTGTACACTGCCAAAACTCTTTAAGAATGGAGGCTTTAAATGTGAAAACCCTCCCCTTTTCCTCTTCACGTGGAATCACGTTTAGTTTCTCTAGAAAAGCAACTAGTTAGCGCTCTATCCCGGCTCAATGAACTTGAACAGCGCCCACTAAAACCACGATTTAAAGATAAGTAAATCCCTGGTGAATGGAGAATTGCTACTTTTTTGTACATTTATGAAGCTGCCTTGGATGGCGCAACGGACAAGCAAAAAGTTCAACAAATACTTCCTTGTTTAAGCTGCCTAGTGCAAGAGATGATAGTTCCTTACCTGAACCCTTTGTACACCTGGGCAGAGGTGTAGGAAGCTCTTTTGGCTGGATTTGGATCAAAGCAAAGTCTACACATGGAAAAACAGGCCTTTATGCGCCTTAGCATGTATGAGGATGAATCGCCCATTTCCTTTGCTAAACTCTTTTACCTTATTGCACAAAGGTTGTCAACCTCTAACATGCTCACCCTTGATGATGCTATCGCCGCCCTGTTAGCTGTTTTAGCTTCTCATCCCTCTCTAGCTAGACATCTTATCTCGGTGAAATGCTATTTTTAAACTATCCATGACATAAAAGAGGCTTTGTTAGATTGGATGATTTCCATTTCTGTGCCTTAACAAATGAAGCTAAAATGAAACCTTCAGTTCTAACAATTGAGGAGCTTCTGTCTGTTGACCAGTAGGGAGTGAGCCCAACTGTGCCTTTCCTCCCTACAAAACCTGTTTCCTCAGTGCGACTTAATTAAGTTGATATCATGCTCCCACCCAAGCACACCAAAGCTGCTGTGTAATCAACTCCAGCTATGATGGTAGTTGCATGCCCGAGGGTCAGAAGATAGCTACTAACTTCATGTGCCATACCCACTACATCAATTGCAGTCTCGCCAGTGGTTGAAAATACCCTTGGGGAGAATATGAGGGGGTTCCAATGATGTTGGTTATTATATTAGGAGCTCCCACGGAAGCAGAGATTTCCGATCATTTGAACGTTGGAGAAGTAGATGAGGCCACCATACCTGAGGAAACGTACCTCAGTCAAATTCTAGGGGTGTCCAAAAGTTATTGACACTGCCAGCTATGGTGACCAATTCTTTGCTGACTTGATTTGACCTCTTCAGCGGGTTCATCCTATAAAGCCATCAAGGACAAATACTCTGAGACTGCTAAAAAACTAACCTCCACCTTCCAGCTCAAGTAGGTCATAGCTTTGTCAACTAACTTTGGAGGAACGCTCACTAATGTTGAGGTGGTCATTCAAAAGGTCCAAATACTGGATATCCTAGACACTGGCTCCCCAGTTAACGTGATCTCCACTAAGCTTATCAAGAAGATAAAGCTAGCGCCTGACTTAAAGTACACGCAAGAATTTGGAACCGCTGGCCCAAATACTACCTGTGCGATTGGGGCATACTCTTCCCTTCTCATTCAAATTGGGAAGCTTATTTTACCAGCCCCTGCTGTGGCTTTGGAAAACAATGCATATGACATGCTCATCGGCACTCAGTTTATGATTGAGTATGAAGGAATAATCAACCTGAAGCAAGATTACCTCTTTTTACTCAACTATGAAGTTCCGTTAAACTTATCTAATAAAGAACAAGCAAGCATGATTACTCTTGCCTGGTCAGGTACCCATTTGCAGCTATAAATTTGCCTTATTCCACTTCTGGGTGTAACAAAAAGAAATTTCCTGATTCAGTGGATGCTAGGGTGGGATCCCTTTTTATGCTGTAGACGAGGTTTTGATTGAGCCTGGTGAACAACGAGTGGTTGACACAAAAATCACGCTTAAAATTCCACACCACTTTTTGTTGCACCTTATAATTATTGAAAAAGTTAGTCTCTTGGAGCCTTGGGTATTTTCTGATATTCTTGACCCAGCTTACCAGAGGCCCTTTAATTTGCTGTTGAGGAACCTCACCTCCAAGGACATAGCTGTAAAAAAATCACCAGGAGATTGGCCAAGGCTTGTTAGTCCCTGTGGAGGACATTGAACAAATTCACTCCATTGGCTCTATAGCGGATTTGGACTTGCCTACGGATAACCTGGTATGTACCTTAACCAACGTCCATATCTCGGACGAGCTGACCACAGATGCGCTGGAAAAAGTTCAAACTCTCCCCAACGACTATACCAATATATTCTCCAAATCAGATAATAAAGATGGCCATATGAAGGGCAGGTTTCACTCCATCAATGTGGGTGATGCCCATCCTATTAGGTCCAAACCTTATCACAAGTCAAAGTTGGAGGAACAGCAAATGAGGACAGAGCTTCAGCAGGTATTAAACGCGGGCTTGCTAGTTCCTTCACAAAGCCCTTGGTCTTCCCCCTCTTGCTACTAAAAAAGAAAAATGGAGGTCATCAGATAGTCATGGACTACCACAAGTTAAATAACTTCACAAAAAAGGATAGCTATCCTATCCCTCGCATTGATGACGCCCTGGACCAACTCTCTGGCTCTAACTTCTTCTCTGCAATGAACTTGGCCAGTGGATAATTGGCAAATGGACCTTTCAATTCAAGGTCAGGAGAAGTGCTCTCTTATTTGTAGTGTAATCGCTCAACCCACACGCTTACCTCAAGGGTTGTGCAATGCACCTGCATCTTTCCAGTGTGCGATGGATCACATTATGCAGGACCTGAAGTTAATCTGTGTCATTTTCTACCCTGATAACATTACAGTATTCTCAAATAAATTTAACTAACACCTTGATCACATGAAGGAAGTGTTTCAACTGCTACGTAAGTCAAACATCAAGTTAAAACCCTCAAAGTGTACTTTCTATCAAATGAAACTGGATTTACTTGGCATTTTATTTTTCAAAAGGGATTAAACCAATCCAAGATAAGGTTAAAGCTATATCAAACGTGCCTCCCCAAAAAATTAAGGGATATTCAGGTATTTCTAGGGATGATGGGATGTTGACATCAGTTTATCCCTAAATTTGCCCATCTCAGTGAACCTCTTGTCCGCTTATTGACCAAGAACACTGCTTTTCAGTGGGGTGCGGAACAGAAGGCTGCTTTTGAAACGCTGAAACAACTTCTGCAACAACGCCCTATCCTGCAGCACCCAGATTATAATAAGATCTTTATCTTGTTTAATGATGCCTCGGACTATGCCATTGGGGCCATCTTATCCCAATTGGATGAAAATGGTGTATTTCATCTTGTATCTTATACTAGTAAGATGCTGTCAAAGGCAGAACGCAACTACAGTGTAATGGAGAAGGAGTTCCTGGCTGTTCTGTAAGCTGTAAAGCACTACCGCCCTTCCCTATATGGAAACTCCTCCATTGTGGTTTCTGACCACGCTTCCCTAAAATGGTTAATGAAAATGTAAGATACTAGTGGACGGTTAGCTCCCTGGACTCTAAAGCTCCAGCCTTATGACATTGAGATCAAGCACCGTGCTGGAACACATCAAATGATTGTTGATGGGTTGACTTGGCTACCAGTCCTTCACCTAGATAATAGCGAGGAGAAGAGATTACATGACCTCTTAATGACCCCTGATGACTGGGAAGATGAGAATGAGCTTGTACAGAAAATGTTAGCCTGACACTCCTGTAACACCAAAGTGGAGAATTAAAAGTTGTATAAGCAGGTGGTGTGAAATGGCTGTCTTACCTTCAGCCTTTGTAGCGTGTACCTGCTACCCTAGAAGATAACTCCACTCTAGGTCATATAAGGGCAAAGAAAACTTATGAGTGGGTTAAGGATTATACTATTGGGATGGGATGATTGAATCAAATCTTGAAGTCTTAGAAGCTTGCCTTACGTGTAAGAAGCAATCTGGTATCAAGACTAAATAGTAGTATCAACCCACTACCCTCAACAACCGTTCCACACCATCAGTTTGGATGTAGTAGTCCCCTATCTCGGATTACTAGATAAAAAAATTTATACTAGTAGCTATTGATCATTTCAATTAGTGGGTTGAAGCTTAGCTCTTCCTGCTCAAAGGGCCAAGGCCACAGCCGCCTTTTTACATCAAAACATTTTCTCTTGACATGACTGTCAAGTACTACTCTGCAACAATAGGAAGAACTTTATCCCCCAGAGTAGTAAAAATCCTGGCCACATCTATGGGAGCACAACAACTTTTATCAGCTCCATACAATCCATCTACCAACAGAACTGTGGAGTGAGCAAATGGTACATTGGTATCTATCCTACGAAAGATGGCCTTTCTGATCCACTCCACTGGGATCAATTCTTACCCAGTGCCCTTATGGCCTACCGGATTAGTTATCACCAAGTTTTGAAAATGTACCCATTCCATGTCTTGTGTGGGCGTGAACCAGGAACACGCTCTCTTGGTTAAAGATCTATTCTCCTTTAGAGTTGAGGAACCTGAGAAAATTATTAGAAGATTGTCTCAAAGTATCATCCAACTCCAAACTGAGGCTAGAGAAATCTAGCAAAAATGGTGACTAAAGAAGGGCAAGCTGCCAATGAGCTCCAAGCCCCTCTACCTACAGTCCAAGTGTATGACATGGTATTATACTACCATAACTGCGTCACCCCTAGAAGCGGTAATCTTGGATCAATCATGGAGGGTCCCTTCACCATCACCTACAAAAGAGGCAATGATTACTCTATAAAGTCTTTAACTAAAGGTATCATCATCAACAGATTACATGGCAAGTTCCTACAGCCTTATTTTCCCCCAACATTCTTGAGAAGGCGATGTCAGACATTTGCCTTCTCAGCTGCATAAGAAGAATGTTTTGGGTTTAAATCAGCCAAAATGGGAGAATGTCAGCTAATATGAGTTTGCAATGAACCTAAAAACAATTAATTAATAAATAATGATGTTATTGACTAAAAGACCCAGGTCAATTCTTGGTGGAACCCCACAAATTGGGGTAACACAATTTCGAATAATACTTGGGCAACAACCAAAAAATCAAGCAGTCAGATTACTCCAACCATGCAGCAGACCCTGGGGCGAGCATTGGAAGGTACACTCCCAGCCACAACCAGTCCTTCAAAGCACCTATTCAGGGACCACCCTCTTTTATAGGCTTGGCGGGGGTCCACCAAAGTGCAATAAATTTCTCAAATGAGGATTGGCTGAAGTTTATAAAATCATTATCTCATGGGTACGTTTTGACCAATAACAATTCACTGCCATCGTTCAGCCAAAAAGAAGTGATTATCTTATGCTTTGATAGGCTTTCCCCATTTTCCTAATTTGGATGGTAACAAGCTGTTCTGAACTTAATATTGAAATATTCCTGACCCTAGATACACTTTAAAGATGTATTGGTCAGATATTGAGAAATCGTTTTTCTTTTACCATCCCACGCTTTCAATAAAACCTTATAAAAAACCAAGTTTTTATTGGCGTTTATTTTACTTATTTCGTTAAAACATTTGTGTGATCCTGAAGCATAAGCACCATCAAGCATCAATAAGCTGGATCCCTACATATTTATTTTATTTGAGGTTTTTATATATCTCACTTTAAGTGGTCAATAACCCCCTAATTTTTATCCTACAGTGGATAACCAAATTCTTCTGCCATTAACTGTTGGATATAAGTGAAAAATGCACCTGCAAGCATAAACAAAACCATTAGATCTGACACCATCAAAAACGCAGTAAAACCACAATTTGGGCGTCCAAGGTCAAACCAACAGCAACTCAGTCCACTACTGACAATTTTGAAGTCAGTTTAAATGAGATATTTTTCCCCCTCACTCAAAGTTCAGCAGGTTAGGTTGAACCTTGTAGTCCCCAAACCCAAATTTTTCTAATCTATTCCCCAAATCAATCGTCTATTAAATTAGTTGTACCACTTATAAAATTGACGGTTGATTTTCCATTTTTAAATCCAATTAAAATCCCATTTCCTGAAAGTCTTAATTTTTTGTGACAAAATTAAAAACCTTATCCCAATCACAATTCTACCAGCTCCCAAACCCGCGGGCCCAGGGGCCATGATAGCCTGGTTCATAGCCAGGTTCTTATTCACTTTCATGACCCATTTTCACTCGTTGGAAAAATATTTTACCAATCAACTAAACGTCATACAAGCAGCAGTGCCTCTGGCATTTGGGTTTACCATTTGGGTTTTTTTGCATCCAGACTGGAAGGCTGGTTTAAACTTACTTTGCCACTCTCATGAAAATAGTCCAGGGCAACTGCAGAATGTGAGAAAACCAGGTTGCAGGCTCTAATTGCCAGAAAAAGAATAAGCACCTATCACCTTGGTGTTGTTCAGCTGGCAGTGCTATATCCATGAGTTTACTAAAGGTTGGTATTAAAGTTTGATCTTATTGACAAGATGAGATGAGAAAAAGTTAATAAGGGATCCTGTATCCAAGATAGCTATTAATTTGACCTTCTAAAGTTACCACTTCTACTTTAAAAATAAAGCCTCCAACCTAGCGTGAGGACTAAACGCTCTTTAAGGGTGGAACATTGCAATGAGCTTTTGGGCAGTTTCAGGATACTATTTAATAAAAAGAACTTTTCTCTCTCATTGCAATCACTTTTGCAACTTATTCATTTCAAGTCTGATTCTAGTTTGATAATCTCTAAGAGGAGATTAGTCTGCGCCCATGTCAGGGAGCAGTGGAGCAAGTAAGGTAAGAGGAGCAGGTGGTAGGCCCACAGCCTCCAACATTTGAAAACGCCCCAGAGAAACTGGCGGAATAGACAAAAATTTTAAAAAACTGGCGGTCACTATTTTCCTAGAAATCCTCACATGGCAAGCACGATGCAACCAGTACATAAACACGCCGCACTCCCAGCCACTTTTGTCAGTGGAATATGGAGTCCACATGTTTCTGGACATCCAACAAACAGCTTTATGGGAAAAATTTTGTGGGGATGTGCACACTTTTTTCCTGACCGCGGTGTACGTTGCACCTCACTCCATGTCATGCGGTTGGCTGGAACTCAGTTTTGAAAACAAGGAGGCAGCAGACAAAGCTGCTGTGGTGCGCATAGTGATCAACCTCCTCAAAGGGCAATGGGTCATCAAAACCAAATGCACCAGATGGACAAAATCCAACCAAATTTTCCTCACGTTTGACTTTTTGCCCACTATGGTCAAACGTGCCATTTTGGAACAGCACCTGAAAGATGGTCTCACCATATATGGAGAAATACAATCTTTTGAGATGCAATGCTTTACGCTGATGCCACATCTGTGCACTGGCAAAGCCATCACAGTTCTGACCCCAACTGAGGAGATTGCAAAGGACCTAACCCAGATCCCGCACTCCACATATATCAATATTGAAGGGCTTACCACCCACCCTTTCTGGGTAACTGTGGACAGCGCACCCCCCATCTGCACCCACTGTGACGCGTTCAGCCATAAGGCACACGCATGCCCCACCAAGGAGGGCATCACATTCCAAGAGCACCCCTTGGTGGCCATGGCCAGTGGAGAGGCGCACTATGAACAAAATACAAGCACCAAAGAGGCTTTCCCGTGGGGAGCACAAGGCTGCTACCTACTGCTAAAACCTATCTACCCTCAAGAGTGGAAGAAGGCCAAACAGGCCCACAGGGCCGCGGCCAAGGAAGTGGCCAAAGTCACCTCTGCTATCCCACACTCCCAACGCCAGAAGGACATCGAAACCTTCATGGCGGAAGCAACTTGGGAATCCATCAACCAACCAGATTGGGAAGCCCATGCCTATTGGGCCAACCAATCTGAGGATCCGATGGGTGACTTGATCTCACCTGACCTTTGCAACCAAGCTCCGGTTGAAACTGACTAAATTTCCAACCTACCTGAAAATTTTTTTGACCCAAACGTTGGTGCACCAAACTCATTTGCACCGCAAAGAATTCGCTCAACGTTGGGGAAACAAAAAGTGAAGGCAAAAGCCAACGCGAACCTTTCTTCTAAAATTAACAAAACCACTAATAGCATTGCTGCAAACACCCGTGCTGCCATGAAGGCCTGTGGGGATCTAGAGGAGGCTAGTGGGCTCAGGTGCCCACCCCTCACACCTAAGGTGCGATGGGGGAAACCTTTACTTTAGGGACGTTGAATATCGCCAGACTCAAGGGCTCAGCGTCCCAGGCTAGGAAACTGAGTTTTTTACAATAAATCTTACCTATGGATATCCTGGCCATCCAGGAGTCCCACTGTCCGCGAGGTTCTGAGGATGCTTGGAAAACCATGCTCCTCCCTTCCCTATCCTTTTGGTCAGAGCACTTTGGGGTGCTAGTTCAGAAAAACAATTTTTTTAAATTTTTATTGTTGGAATCCTTCCTCAATGGCCAAGTCCTCATTGTCACTTTCTCATGGGCTGACGTGGTGCATGCTATCATCAATATTTATGCCCCGACCTGTGCTGAGAGCGTCAGGAACTTTTATCATTGGTCAAAACCTTCTGTTACCCCCTAACCCTTTTGTAGTTGGTGACATGAATTGTTAGCTAAACACACCCACGGACCGTTGGCCTTCCTCCTCCCACGCCCACCAGGGTCATGTAGAACTTCGCGTTCTAAAGGCCACCCTTGGGTTAATAGATGCGCTGCCACAGCAAGCCCCACTGCTCAAAAAATGATGCAGCCCCATGTCCACAATGGCCAATTAAGGTCTATGACCCGCATTGACCTTATCCTTACATCGGCAAAATTTTAATCTCACATTTCCCACTTCCAAACAACAAAAATTGAATTCTCTGACCACTGGCTGGTCTCAATAACCTACCACTTACCTGTCACAGTGGCTAAGGCCCCACATTGGTGCAAACTCTGCCCTCCCAAACTTGCGTTGCCAGGATTTTCCACTTGGGTGGAATCAGCAACTTTGGCAAAAGAGTTTGTCACACCATTTTGTGTGGACCCAATTTCCACATGGTCAGCCTTCAAAAAGGATACCATCCACCACTCTCGCCACCTCTCCTCCCGACGCTCATGATCCACATTGGCAGTCTTTCGCGCGCTCTGGCAGAGTTGGCACACCTGGAGTCCAACATCCCAGCCACAGGCTACAGCCCTGCATGGGGCCAGAAGTGGGTGGAGGCAGCCACCCACCTCAATGCACTCAAAAGGCAACACAAACATTGGGTTTGTGTTCAGTACAGGGCCAAATGCATTACAGAGGGTGACAAGTGCACTGCATATTTTTTAAAAAATTCTTTGCACCACGCCAGAGTGTGGCCTGTACACAGGTGCAGAGATCGGATGATTCTGTCATGGATACGCCAGCTGAAGTGGCAATCAAAATACAAAAGTACTACTCCAAGTTATACTGATCTGATCCAATTCAGCTGGCTGAAGTGGCAAAATTTTTCAACTGAACCCACATCCGCACTGTATCCAATACCCAGAATTAATGAAGTTGATTACTCTGAATGAACTCTGGATAGCCATCCGCGGTGCACCAAATTGGAAATGCCCAGGCCCAGATGGCATTCCATATGAATTCTACAAAAAGTACTTCAAATATATATCCCCACTGCTGCTTGCCTCCATTAACCAAAGCCTTCTGGAAACGCGCCTCCTACCATGAGGACAAGAGGCCTTCACCGTCACACTCTTCAAGAAAAGGGACAAGCTAGAATTAGCCAACTGGCGCCCCATTTCTTTAACTAACACGGATACAAAAATTTTAACTAAAATCATGGCTGACCGTTTAGGGATTGTAGCATCTGCCACCATCTCCCCAGAACAATTCAGTTTCATACCCAGAAGGTCAATTTGGGACAACGTGCACTCTGTAACCAACGCGTACAAGTCCACAGCCTCTGGGGCACTTGCATTTTTGGACCAACAGAAGGCCTATGATAGAGTAAACTGCAAATACCTCAGGGCCTGCCTACATCAATTCCGCTTACCCTCTCGCTTCATCAACTGGGTAATGCTGCTCACGGAATCTGCAACAATGGCAGTGAATGGCCCTATCTTCCTAACGGAAGTAGTCCGCCCTCAAAGGGGCTTATGACAAGGGGACCCCCTTAGCCCACTCTCATACAACTTCAGCCTTGACCTACTACTTCGAAATGTGAATGCCTACCTCACTGAGGCCCATATACCAGGCCAAGCCCCAGTCAAGATGATGGCGTTTGCAGACGACTGTGTGGTTGGGGTGTCTAATAATAAAGATGCACGTGCGCTTGAAGCTCTCATCCAGGAGTATTCCCGGGTAAGTAATGCTGCACTGAACGCTTCCAAAACCTATCATCCTCCTTGGTCGGTATCAAACCTGCTAGGCCCCAGCTACTAGTGCCCAGCCTGGCCCATCTGCTCGCACATGTGCTCGTCCTCCCTGCTCACCCCACACCGCCCCACTAGTGCTCCCCTTCATGCCACGCCCTACCATAGGGCCTGTCCGCCATCTGGGTGTGTGGGTGGAGGCAGGTGGGTACGCATCAGCAGTAATGAAAAGTTGTATTCTAGACAACATGACGAAGCGCATCGCCTCCCTCAGAGCCCACCCTACTTCCCTTACTGGCAGGGTTGCTTTAGACAACTCTATGCTCCTCTCCAAAGTCTGGTTTGGAGCCCACGCCATCCCCTTCTCCCCAGGATTTTTCAAATCCTTGTATGCCCTTCTGCAAGGATGGTTTTGGTCAGGCCGCCCACCACCAGTACGGCTAGAGGTCATGTTTGGCCCTCATCATCATGGAGGCATGGGCCTGCTTGACTTCAAAGCCCATGCTACCAAGATCCTGGGCACCTGGATTGCGGCCGTCACCGCCCCTACACGCCCCTCCCAACACTGGTCCCGCGCGGCCCGCTCCAAATTCTCCCACGCCTTGGGCCTTAACAATCCATCAAACCCTCACTCCTTGATGAAATACCTGGATTCCCACCCATCGGCCACAGGTCCTCACGGTACTAAAACCCACTACAAACGAATCCTCCTCTCCATGCGGAGCGCTGAGTGGAGAATTCGTATTAGTGGACACACAGCCCAGAGAGGGCGCCCCTCTCCTCAGTTCACACAAGAGGTACAGGGGTTACCCATTCAAGATGGCGTGATCCCCACACGGCCCCATGTCCTATCCAGGTGGACTACCTGGACATGATGGACATCCCTTACTCCTTTGAGGCTCAGAAGACTATTTGGAAATATGCACACCATCCTCTGTTGCAGCCTCAAATCCTTTCCCATGTGTGGCGCTGCCTGAGGCAGGTGTATCATACAGCTGAGCGCTCTAACGCTTTACACTCATCCTGTGTCGTGTGTGGCCAGTATGGAACGCTGTTCCGCCGCCTGGAGAAGTGCCCTACCTCTAAAGTGATATGGCGCGAAGTCCAACGTCTGCTTGGCCAGGATCAAACACATCCCTTCAGCCTGTCAAGAAATATGTTTGCTTTATCAATGGCCTCCCCCTTCCACCCTCCCTCCGTGCTCTGGTAGTTGCAATCGCCATGTGGACTATCCACACGATTGTCTTGGATGCCATCGCAGGCTCCACTCCCACCCTCCCAGAAGCTATCCACAGATTCTGGTCTCATTTGGTGAACCACTTACAGGCGTGGATGTTTGGATACCTCCCACCACATCACTGACAGCTGGTCTCCTCCTGGTTCCCAGTTTGGTTCATCAAATCAGACCCTTTCCTCCACACGTGTTCAATTGTGGCTACGGCCCATTCACACGTTCCCTCCCCTCCCCAAAAGTGGCGTTCCCGCTGGCAACAAGCGATAGCATCGCCTCTCTGGGGTGCCTCCATGTTACTAAGTTTTGTCTCTTTCAGGTTGAAATTTGGAAGTGTCCATCCCCTGGTCAGCCTTCCTCGCAATAAATTCAAAATTTATATGCGGATGACCATTAAGTTTGCAAGAGTTTTTTATCATCCTCTAGTACTCCAATGCGCAATATAATCCTTCTTTATCTCTTTGCATTCAGTGCTCTGAGGAGGCTTGTCAGTCTTGGCTTTCAGTACTTCTGTGAGAGTACTCCAGCATTTCTCAGCTCTGTTGAGGTGACAGTATACCTGATTAGTGTTCTCTTGACTAGGTGATTTACCTCTCATGTTGCTCTCCACTTTCTTGAGTCTAATTGCAAAGGTCTGAGTAGATATCTGAGTTGCATGGAATGCCAAATCCTGCTCATCATGGGTTACTTTAGAAATATTATTTTGAGGTAGTAACTGATTCTCAGAGGTTTGATGAATTTTAAGCTCATTAATTCATTGTAGGCTTGCTCTAGCCGGGACTCAATGAGCTATATTTTTTCTTATTCATTATGCTTTCTTGTAGAAGTTTGGTCCACCATTTCTCCATAGGCTTCAGCGTCTTGTCTTCATATCTCTTTGGTGAAGGCATCAAGTAATCTTTTTAAATTATATGACTTCATATTTTCTTTTCTGGGAGGATCCATAGCTTTCTCCATATATTTGATAATGCAGGAATATATGTTCCCCATTTGGTTATGGATTTGTATAATAAACGAATGATTTGGATAATCAGTTGGTAGGTGTCCCCTATACGTTGAGATACTAAATTATGTACCTAGCTGTAGGCCAACAGTAAGGACCCTTAGGCATTTATATGATAGCAGAGGTTCTTGTTATGGACTCTTTCTTTGTAAAAGAGGTGGGTCAACCTTGGGACATGTATACCATGATGATTTTTTTAAATTTAAATTTATTTTGAGGCACGCTGAACAGGGGATGGACATTACCAAAGCTAGAAGAACTAAAAAACTAAATTTTCCTAACCACTCTAAATGAATAAAACAATCACCCAAAATGAGCGGGAAAAAACTATGAACAAGAAAACAACCAACCAGGTGGGAAAGTGCCAAGGCGCTCAACCCACCATGGTGGAAGGGGAGGGGGGATCAGGGGGCTTATCCTCAGTATCAGAGTCCACCTCGGCGAGAGCACAGGACAAGGAGGATAGCAAAGGGATGTGGTGATCAGTGACATGGGGAGTGAGGATGCTGATGATCGGCTGGTTGATGAAATTATCTGAGGACATAAGTCGCTGATGTACTTGGAAAATCAGGTCTCCGCCTTAATGTGGTGGGAAGGAAGCTGGAATAATAAAGCTGCAGAGGCGCGGGTGACTCTTGGATTTTTCTGTGAGATGGCAACCACTTTCTGGATGGCAGCATTAGCTCTATTGTGGGAAAACAGAATGGACTGTTTGTTAGGTGGGGATGTAGATCGCTTGATTATGGGAAGAGGGAGTTGTGTGGTTAGTGCCACTACCGATGAGTCAGCCATCTTGCAGATAGCAGATACATCAGGGTGAGCAGCTACTGCAATAGAGAGCTGGTGATCCGAGTGGAACTCCAAGGCGTCTAGCTGGGGGGCATAAAATTGTTGAGCGACTAGTTTAGGGTTTTGTACTTGATTGAAGTTTGTCATATGTGGGCTTCAAGGCTTCAATTTCATTACCCATATCATCAGTTTCAGCTAATGAGGACCATGGGCTCATGTCAAATTCAAAATTGGGTTCAGCAGTTTGAAGTGGAGTGGCGGGCAACTGCAGAATAATGTGGGAACCCACATTTGTCTAAGATGTTTCCTGATTGGATGAGGCGCAAGTGGCACTGGCCTGAGGAAGGGGTTGGTTGGCTGCAGTGGGAGCCAAAGCAGCAGCAGGCTTTGGGGGAGGGCGGTAGGATTGTACCCCCATGATGGAAAGGCAGTGGGATGTTGGGCAAATTGGGGGCCAGATGATGACGCGCCAGTCCAGAGGAGGCTGTGAGGGAAGATAATTTATGCTTCAAGTGATCTAACTCAAAGCAGGAAGGGCAGATGGTCCTCCCACCCTTGACGTGGGCCCAGAATGGGTGGTTTGGGGCAGAGGGAATGATGGCGCAGGGGGAAGTGACAACGCAATTTTAGAAAATTCTGGGCTGATTGTGGCAAATGCCTGAGGCCCCACTAGGCGAGTGGCCCCATTGGGGACCACAAACTAAAGGATGGGGTTGGAACCATATGAAGACAAACCTTCCATCAACTCCCAATGGAGCACTGCGGGGGGATATGGGTGGGCAACCCCACAAACTGAACCACCATGGTGGTGTCAGTGGGAGTCAGGTGCGCATTTTGGGATAGGGGTGCCCTTGAAAACCAGGGGCACTGTAGCTGCAGTGGCTGCGTCAGCTTCACATTTGAAGCCTAAGTCAAAATACCCCTAAAAGGGGCAGAAGTCTATAAATTTGGCTGGCAGCATCACCACCTGGGCCAAGTTGATAATTGCTTGGTTCTCATGTGGGAACAATCTCCCATAATCAACCTAAAGCCAAAATGAAGCTGGGAGCAGGGGAGAATGAGTGGGCTGCGAGGCACAGCCTAAGCACTTGCCAGGTGGATGGTGAGATCCTTAGGCGATTAAACCAACCCAAGAACTTAGTGGGACTGAATGAACCAGTCTGAGCATTTTTTCCCACTGGATGGAAAACGCTGGGTGGGGTTTCACTGCTGCCCCACACTGGAGCAGACGGTGGTGAATCTGACATCATTGGGGATTGAATGGGAGTGGCTGGCGTAGGATCTATAGTTGTTTTACTTGCTTTTTGAATAAAATTGCTCAAAAGTGACTATGAGTGGAAAGAGGTTCCCACCATGCTGAATTTTTTTAGCCTGTGCTGGTGTTGGATTTTTGGCCTTTTTGTAGGCTCGCTGGTGCAGTATTGCCTCGAATCTAACATTATTGCAGGAGCTGCTCTTAACACTTATTAAAAGTAATGTAAACAGGCACTTTAAAAATTAAATAGTTTTATATTTTTTTTGTTCTTTTATTTGGTGCTGCACGGGGAAAAAACTAAAGCTTTGATAATAGTGCAATAATAATAAATGAACAATTTTTAGTTCAGGCTCAGATTGCTTGGTGCTGTCTGAATTAGAGAAATGTGTTTCAACCTATCAGTTAGTTTGAGACTCACAGATAATTGTAATTTAGACTTTTCGTGCCTCAAGTTCATATTGATTGGTGCTGTCCAAGTTAGGTAATATTAAAAAGCGGCCTATCAGTTAGTTCAAAACTCACATCGCTTCAATGCAAGGGCTGGCGGGGATGTAACTGTCAGAAAAACAAAACCATTTGGAAGGGATTTAATTAATTGGACTAAATCAGAAAGGGGAAAAATCTTTTTGCTCTGAGGCGCCCCCACCAACCCTATAAAAGAGGCTGGTCATTGTGAGGGGATGTGAACTAAACTGATGGTGGCTGGGGAAAGAGCCTCCAAGGGTCTCCCCTGAATTCGCCGCATAGTTGGCAAAATCCAATCAGTCAGACTCGTGGTATTTGCCCGATTTTTTTATTATTTGTATTAAAGGTGTTACCCCGATTAAAAGGGTTCCACCAAGAATTGACCAAGGTCTTTTGGCCGATTTGGTCTTCACTTACCTCGAAACCACTCTTTTCCATACCTCAGACTTGTAAGTGTCTGACATTACCCCATTCAAGAGTGGTTGGGGAGGTAAAGATCGCAAGAACCGCCCATGAACGCGGTTGATAGTAAGACCTGAAGCAAGGGACTTAATAGAATACTCATCCCCTCACTTATAGGTGATGGAAAAGGGACCTTCCCAGATAGAACCAAGCTTTTCCCTTATTGGTGTGATGCGATTATGGTAATACATTACCAAGTCTGACACCTGGAAGGAAGGTAGAGGAGCCCGCGCTCATTAGCTGCTTGGCCTTCTTTAGTGACCGTCTTAGCCAAGTTGTTCATAGCCTCTGCTTGCAGTTGAATGATGTGCTGGGCTAATTGTTTCATAGCTTGTTCAGGGTCCATCCTGGCAGTGAGATATCCTTGGCTAGTAAGGCTGGAACTCCAGGTTCTCTTCCATACAACACATGGAAGAGAGACATCTTAAGGATGCGATGATAGCTGATCCGGTAAGCCATAAGGGCACTGGGTAAATAAAGATCCCAGCGTAGAGGGTCGGAGCTGGCTATCTTGTGGAGAATGGAGACCATTGTACCATTAACTCTTTCTACTGCCCCATTTGTGGATGGGTTATAAGGTGCTGAGAGTTGTTGTTCTCCCAAGGAGGTGGCGAGAAGCTTTATCACTCAGGAGGTGAAGTTTTTCCCATTGTCACATAAGAGGACTTGTGGGCGCCCATGCCAGGTGAAGATATTTTGGTGTAAGAAAGTGGCCGTGGCCTTGGCAGTCTAAGCGGGGAGAGCCACAGCTTCAACCCATTTGGTGAAATGATCAATACCAACCAACATATATCGATTGCCCCCAGTAGTTTGAGGAGAGGACCTACCACATCCAAGCTCATGGTGTGGAAAGGCTGTTGAGGCGTAATTGGTTGATACTGATACCGGGTCTTGAAGCTGAATTGTTTTTTGCAGGTGAGAGAGGCATCCAAAACCTCAGTTATGGTTTCCATAATGCCTTCCCAGTAATAACGCTCTCTAATCCACTCATAGGTTTTTTGAGCTCGGCCATGGCCCATCATTGTGTGGGATTCCATTATTACAGGTATCCGCTCAGAGGGCCGAAGATAGAGTAACCAATTTATCACTACTTGTTTGTATAACTTCCCATTTTCAACCTTTGTGTTGTGGGAATGGCGAGCAAGCATTTTCTGTACAGGTTCATCCTCATCCGCCCAAGCCTCAGAAGTCATGAGGAGGTCATGCATCATCTCTGCTTCACTATTATCCAGATGAAGGAGGGGCAGCCACGTCAACCCATCAACATTAATATGACTTGTACTAGCTCAGTGCTCAATGGTCATGTCATAGTGCTGGAGCTTAAGAGCCCAGCGCGCCAACCGCCCAGTGGGGTCCTTCATATTCTGCAACCACTTTAGAGAGGCGTGGTCGGTAATAACTCTGAAGGAAGTCTCATATAAGAAGGGGCGGTAATATTTCACGGTGATTAGAACGCCAAGGCACTCTTTTTCCATGACGCTATAGTTGCGTTCAGCCTTGATAACATTTTGCTTGAGTATGATACGGGATGATCAATCCCATTTTCGTCCAGCTGTGCTAAGATAGCTCCAACAGCATAATCAGAGGCGTCTGTGAATAACACGAATGGCTTGCCATAGTCAGGGTAATGGAGGATAGGCCTTTCCTGCAATAACCCTTTCAGAGTCTCAAACGCGGCCTGTTGTTCAACACCCCACTGGAATGGAGCGTTCTTAGTCAAGAGCCGGATGAGGGTCTCACTGAGCTGGGCGAACTTGGGGATAAACTGATGGTAGTACCCCATCATAACCAAGAAAATTTGGATGTCACGGAGGGTTTTGGGCTCAGGCATCTTCGCTATTGCTTCCGCCTTATCTTTGAGGGGCTGAATCTCTTCGTGGGATATTGTGTGCCCAAGGAAATCCAGATTCTTCTGGATTAACGTACAATTGGAGGGATTCAGCTTGATGTGCGGGCTCGCAGCTGTTGGAACACTTCTTTTAAGTGGGTGAGGTGTTCATTGAAATTTTGGAAAATACGGTGATGTCATCGAGATAGACAATCACACAACTGAGCTTGAGATCCTGGAGTATGTGGTCCATGGCCCGCTGAAAAGTGGCAGGTGCGTTGCACAACCCCTAGGTAGCTGAGTGGGTTGGAAAAGACCCTCGCTACAGATTAGGGCGCACTTCTCCTGGTCTTGAGGAGAAAGGTCCATCTTCCAGTATCCACTAGCCAAGTTCAAGGCTGAAAAGTACTGGGACCCAGAGAGTTGCGCCAGGGCATCATCAATTCGGGGGATTGGATAGCTGTCCTTCTTGGTAAGGTTGTTCAGCTTTCAATAGTACATGACGATCCTATGCCCGCCATTCTTCTTTTTATCAGTAGAAGAGGGGACGACCAGGGGCTTTGTGAGGGTACCAGCAGCCCAGCGCCCAACAATTGTTTAAGCTCCATCCGCATCTGTTGCTCCTCAACTTTTGATTTGCGGTAAGGCTTGGAGCAAATAGGGCGAGCATCCCCAACGTCAATTGTGTGAGTCCAACCCTTCATGTGCTCATAGTCACTATCAGATTGAGAAAAAATATCGCTATAGGACTCCAGTAAACTGTGAATTTTGCTAAGCTCAGTAGAAATTAGCTCCTCAGAAATTCTGACGTTGGGCAAAGTACATATTGTTTGATCAGTGGGCAGTCCCATATCCGCCATAGACCCAAGGCAGTGAATATGGTGGATGTCTTCAATAGGTAGCAACAGGGCTTTTCCAATATCCTGATGCTTTTGGATGATCATGTCCTTACCAGTAAGGTTCCCTAGCAGAAGGTTGATAGGGCGCTGGTAGGCAGGGTCTAAAATACCTGGCAATACCCGAGGTTCCAAAGGGCTTAGGCCATCGATGCTTGTGAGATGCAGAAGGAAGTTGTAAGGGATGTGCATGGTAACGTTGGTGTCTATCACCTTTTGCTCACCCGCTTTAATGACTAACTCATCTGCCACATACAAGTGAATGCCCTCTGAAGCATCCACAGATTCAGGCAACAGTTTAGTGTTTCTTCCCGACGTGGTGTAAATAAGGGTAAGGGCAGAAGAAGGAAACTCAACGACGCAGGTGCTTTCTTTTCTTAGGCTCGTCGTTGGTAAAGACTAGAGGAACCTCATAATTTAGAAGGGAGAGAGTTCCTTGTTTCATATTGATGACTACGTCATACTCAATCATAAATTGATTGCCAATGAGTAGGTCATATGCGTTATTGTCCAATGCCACAGCTGAGGCATCCAGCAGGAGTTTCCCAATATGTATAGGAGAGAATAATAGGCTTCAATAGCTCGTGTGTTGTTGGGCCCTGTAGTTCCAAACTCTTGAGAACAATCAAGGTCAGGGGCCAACTTAATCTTTTTTATGAGCTTTGTGGAGACCACGTTCACTGGAGCACCCGTGCCAAGGACGGCTAGCACGCGCACCTTACTGATAACAACCTCTACCTTGGTTATCATGCTATCTAAGGTAGGGATAAGGGCGAGGACCTTTTGCAATTGGAAAGTTGTGTCCAGGCGTTGAGCCATCGCGGGACATCTGTCTTTAATTGACTGAAGTGTATGAACCTTCAGGGTAGAGCGGATCACGGTACCAATCAACTGATCAGCATCACTTGCAGTATCAATCACCTCAGACACACGCACTACCTGCTGCAAATATGTGTGTCGTGGTATCACACTTATCTCAACTCGTTCAGGCCTTAACCTTTTGGGAAACTGTACTTCCATTGGCGCTCCCAACACATAATAACCTATGTCCTCCTCACCCCTTCAGACTCATCATAAAAGGGATTGTTGATACACCCCAACGATTTGCTAAGAGAGGGAGGAGGAACCGGCCTACTCTTCTCACAGGAGAGGGCTTTGTTGCTCGCATCTACCTTGATTGCTTTTGCAGGGTGTATCATGGAGGTACCCTCTTTTGGGGAAAACGATGGAAGGGTAATAGGTTTGGCTTTGGCCATAGGAGCGACTGGCTTGGGTAAAACCTTAACAGGAGGTTTTTTATAGCAGCAGCCTGAGAGGAGTCTGGGGGCGATTGAAGTAGCGGCTTAGAAGACTGCTCACAATAGGCTGCCCAAGTGAAGGGCTAACTGACTTCACTGGCTGAGCTTTTGAACTTGAGGTGGGAGAGGAGCGCGGCCTCGTAATGGCCACTATTGGCCGCCTATCCTCACACAATGGAGGAGTATGTTGGCGTGGCAACTCAACAGAGGTGGGGTTTCATAAGGATACAGCCTTTGAAGAGGCTGAAAGGGTCGAGTTTCTTCCCAAATTGGAGCTTGGAGCAAAAGTTCAGGACTGTAAAAGTCAGCCACCTCCAATAATGCTTCCTTTATATCCCGTACCAATTTGAGGGAGGGCTTAACTGTAGTGATATGCATAGCTAGAGAGGAATATGGCGTCAAACTAGCCACGATAGCAGCAATGGCGTCATCTAGAGGGAGCAGTTTGGCCAGCAACAGCGGTTGAGCTTGGGCATAGAAGCGTTTGATGAAGGAGGGGAGCGATTCACCCTCCTGCAGGCAAAGGCGCATAAAAGCCTGTTTTATCCGTTGTAAACTTGATTTGGACCCAAACTCATCAATCAACGCCTGTTTAACCTCAGCCCAGGTGGTAAGGGAGGCCATATTGGGAACCATAATCTCTTAAGCAATACGACTCAAGCAGGGAAAGATACCCTGGGTTTTGAAGGTCAGTCGCTCCTTCCATAGCAGATTCATAAACATAGAGAAAGGAGGCGATACTGCCCTCACCAGGGGAGAACTTATCTCTTAATGCCGGTTTAACCATGGGAGGAGAGGGCCCATAGGGGCCTTGAGAGGAATATTGCTCAAGCCTTTTGAGGTGAGCCAAAACACTGGCTAGTTGGGTTTCAACTTCAGCTAGCCTTAAGTCCGTGGTAGTTGTCATTTCTTCAAAAAGATTTTTGGTGGTTTACAGGTAGCCCCTGTAGTGAGCACCACTTGTTAAATTTTTGGCCTTTTTGTAGGCTCTCTGGTGCAGTATCACCTCAAATCCAACAATATCGCAGGAGCTGCTCTTAACACTTATTAAATATAATGTAAACAGGCACTTTAATAAAATAAATAGTTTTATATGTCTTTGTTCTTTTATTTGGCGCTGCGTGGGAAAAAAACTAAAGCTTTGATAATAGTGTAATAATAATAAATGAACAATACTTAGTTCAGGCTCAGATTGCTTGGTGCTGTCTGAATTAGAGAAATGTGTCTCAACCTATCAGTTAGTTTGAGACTCACAGATAATTGTAATTTAGACTTTTTGTGCCTCAAGTTCAGATTGATCGGTGCTGTCTGAATTAGGTAATATTCAAAAGTGGCCTATCAGTTAGTTTGAAACTCACATTGCTTCAATGTGAGGGCTGGCGGGGATGTAACTGTCAGAAAAACAAAACCATTTGGAAGGGATTAAATTAATTGGACCCAATCAGAAAGGGGGAAAATCTTTTTGCTCTGAGGAGCCCCCACCAACCCTATATAAGAGGCTGGTCGTCGTGAAGGGATGTGAACTAAACTAATGGTGGCTGAGGAAAGAGCCTCTGAGGTCTCCTCTGAATTTACTGCATAGTTGGTGTAATCCAATCAGTCAGATTCATGGTATTTGCCTGAGTTTTATTATTAGTAGTATTAAAGGTGTTACCCTAATTAATAGGGTTCCACTGAGAATTGACCAAGGTCTTTTGGCCAATTTGGTCTTCACTTACCTCAAAACAAATCCTTTCCATACCTCAGACTTGTAAATGTCTGACAGCTGGTTTTGAACCTGTGTCTATCAAAACTCAATCCAGAGTGGAGCAGAATCACCCCGATATGCTATCACTCCTCCTTTTTATGAACTCTTAATAAATGCACTATATGGTAAAGCTCTGGGCGTATAGATATAATGAGATAGCAAAATAGATTCACACTTGAGCTGTATGTATCTGGGAGAACATTTTATTCATCTAGGTTTATGAGAGTCCTATCAATGGCGGATGCCCTTTTGCAACTGGATCTTTATCCTGGGCTAATGACTCAATGAACTAATTCTTTAACTCCTTCATTAGGGATCCAAGTAAGATGATGAGATTCAAGAATATATATAAAATTTTCTTTAACTTTCAAATGTGATAATGGCGAATTTCCCATTAGGTCATATTCTTCTCTGCCTTTGTTGCTCACCCATCAGGTTACACTATCAATAAATTTATCTTTCATGGTGCAATCAATTAGGAGAAACTACCATTTAGCTTTGGCTGATCCCCCTGTAATGAGCACCAGCTTGGTGGACTAATGTTAAGATTAACGGTGCTGTGCCCAAGAAGCTCAACAGTCAATACTTGAAGCAGTCTAAGGTTCACGACAAGTATATTGTTTATTTTTGAGGGTGCCAATTCATGGATAGGTCCTGTCAACTAGAGTATTCATCCTATGGCAAGTGCTGCTAAAGGGACTTTTTGAAGTCAAGTAACAAAAAGAGTATAGAATTAATAATATATTTTTTATCATACTATAGAACAGGTTTTTTATAGGTTACATTTAACAATATAAACTTCAAATGGAGAAATATTAATAAATTTAATAGAGGAGAAATCTGGATGGGAGGCTCTTGGTCAAGAGATGCATTTATATTGTTTAAAGCCTTTGAAGTAAATTTTTATGATAAGGCAAAAAAGTTTTGTGAATGTACCAAGTCAGATAAGACTTGATATCACTTGAGTCAATCATTGGGCAGATTCTTGATTCTTACCCTTTTGAGGGTTCATTCTAACTTACTACTTCATGTGCACCTAGTGTAATAGTCGCCTGAAATATTGATGACCTTTTATTTTGAGTAGGTAGGCTTTCATTTTAGGGTATTTTAGGCTTGAATTGTCCAATGAAGTTTTCCTGGTATTGATTAAGTCTTACTAACTATTTGTTCTTTGTATGATTAATCAATGTACGTCTTTAACCCCCTTTTCAGGTCTACTCGTCAATTCTCTTATGTGAGTCAAATGCTTATTCAGAACATGTCCAACATCCTAATATCTGTCAAAGATCTAACAAGTGCTGCGGACCATGCTTGCATCAATGAGGCATGATTTTCTCTCTAATCCTAATTATCCCAAACCTGCCAACGCATCAAGTCCTTTAAATGTGTGCCTACACTTATTAAATTTGCTGATCATCAATCTTCTCAGTATTCTAGGTGATGCATAATGCTGGCCTCCTTGATGCAGATAAACTAAACATATATATATATTGTCTCATGCTGCTGATGCTCCAACCCCATTTTGTCCACATGGTCTGCCATCTGAAGCTGTCACCAGAAAAATCTTCCCAACCACTCTTCCCCGTCGAATATAGCTTCCTAGGCCAATAGTCAAGGTATCATATTGGAAAATTTTTAGCGAAGAAAATCCCTTTGTTTGACATTTCACAAACATAGATACGTAGAATTCTCCATTTTGAAGTTGCCCTACTATTACTAGAAATTTCTTTTTATAAAAATAAATGAATATTAAATAACTTGGAAACCCCAGGTCAAAGCTTTACCCCTAATAGGAAAAGTGTCAGGAATCCGTGTGCCAAGGAAAAACTTGACTTACATTGTGGGTATGTTAGAACCCACAATGACACCCAAAGTTTACAAGCATGGAAGGTCTGATGAAACTGGAAAAAAAGGCGCGTCAGAAAAGTACAATAAAGGGGCTGATTGAAGAAATTGGTCCTCATCAGCTGTTGTATATATATTAATAATGTATTAAATGGATACTTCTTTTTCATGGGAAATGGTTTTTATAAAAAAAGAAAAAGTTACTATAATCCAACAATTTTCTAAGTGAAGTTTGTTGGTTCTTATATTAGGAGGTGGATGAACAAGGTCATGAGATTCCAGATGTTAGAACCTGCCTACACTATTCTTGAGATTTTTGTTTTGTAATTTAATTTACTGGCCTTAAGTTGCTATTAATTGCAATAACTATAATCAACTTTAACTTTATTGATACTACTGATCCATGTCCAGCGTTCTTTTTCTTTATAGTTTTAGTTATAAAGGTATTTTTTGGGCAAGGATTTTCACCTGAGACTATTCCAAGTGTTAAATTTTTTCAATTACAGGTAAATTGTAATTGGTTTAACCAGCCATCTGGGTTAAATCGCTTTGATTTATTCTCTTATATTTTATCCAATAAGTAGATTGCGGATTTGATTAGGTCATAGTAACTAGTTATCCCCTTAACTCATGCCATTATAAAGTAGTGGCCTAACATATCAATTTCCTATATTAAAATAACAAACATCCTTCTGGAAAATCTCTAAATCCCTTAATTTGTGGCTATTGATGCTGTGGCCTTAATTGCTTTATTGCCTCCTAAATTTGTTTTATTGTACTATTATACATTGCCCTTTGCTAAAGTAAAATCATTCAGTATAGAGTCCTTTATTTATTAGGCCTTCTGCCCAAAATTTTACTACATCTAGCTATTGCATCTTTTTATGAAGATGCCTCAAGTCTTAGTTTACTTGCTTTTCTACCCAATATAGATATA
The DNA here is from genome assembly GCA_022478985.1 of Massospora cicadina. Lineage (NCBI taxonomy): Eukaryota > Fungi > Entomophthoromycota > Entomophthoromycetes > Entomophthorales > Entomophthoraceae > Massospora > Massospora cicadina. The sequence goes on along the minus strand of JAKSZP010000045.1, from coordinate 224,923 downwards.
CAATTATAGTATACCATCCTTGGGTGTTTCTTAGTACCAATGGAAAGCACCAATGAGAACTCTAGTAGATGTAGGATATCTAGCTGGGTTGCCAGTTGGACAGATAGCTTTATCTGGAGAAGCAGAGAGAGCAATCTATAAATATTACAACATCAAACCGTGTGCCACAGGTAGTATTTAATACTACAGAGTGCTCTCATTTTCTTTAAAACTCCCAATTTCCATATAAAATGGGTTTCTGTTAGTTTATAGTCAAGGTTACTATCCGCATACAGTACAAGCATTTGGTATTTTCTAACTTTCATGCATGAAATATGATGCCTTTGGTCCAATTTTTCCATGTGGTGCATACTACAAGCGACTTCACCTTGTTACTTTGAGCAAATAAGTATCAAAATAAATTCTGACAACCCAGTTGAAGAATACCTCAAAGAGGAGGTTGTGCAACTTTCTAATGCAGTAGTGGCTGGCTAGGAGCACTCCAAATTATTCTGACTAGGCTTTGCAGGTATGAGCAGATATGATTGTAGCGCTTAGCTATTTTCTGATAACATATTAGGTAATAATCAACAAGTGAAAGACTTAGTAAAGGATTCTTTGGAGTTGTTCACTCAATTATTAAATTTTACAAGAGCTTGACTCCTTTTTTAAGAAACTTAAATCTCAGGGACAAAAAGTAAAGTCTCTAGTAAGTGAAAGCAGCACCTTGAAAGCGGACTATCAGGTATCTAACCAAAAGATGGTTAATATGGCAAACACATTGCAGGCGGATTGCCACCATTTTTATAAAAGCTGAACCAAATTAAGTTAGAGATTTGGCAGGTTATTTCAAATTTATCCATGGTCAAGCTGCTCTGGATACCCTTCTGATGGAACAGTATTTTGTGAGCAATGATGTGTGGGTTACATGTAATCCGCCTATTGTTCCCCATTCTAACTGTTGGTGCTTCCGTGCACTCTATTGATACAGCAGCTTAACGCTGTTCACTACACCTCCTTGTATTAGTAACTCAGAAAGTCAAATAGGGACACCTCAGCCCCTTTCATTGCATCCTTGGAAATCAATTTTAATTAACCCTGTTAATTTAACAAGTTTAATAAAAAAGGAATGGGCGCATTTTTTGGGTTTATTAAAAATTTAAAATGGGAAGAACATCTGAGACCGCTAAGTTGGCAGTAGTAATAAACTTTGTAGAGTCCAAAAGTCAGGAGTTAGTTTTTTTTTAAATAAAAGAAGGGCATATTTTTTAATTTTTTTCTCGGGAGTACATGATTGGAGATGATGCACTTGAAGGATGGGATAAGAGAGTAAATGGGAATATTTTAAAGGGGGTGTAGATGTAGTGGTTTGGTGCTATTTACACAACCTTGGCATCGCGCCTTGCTGTGAGTTGCTGTTGGGGGAGACCTCAGTTGCCTCAGGTAAATGAGCTTTCCATAAACATGTTTTTTGCACCATGGAAATTTCAAACATGTGTGAGATGGCCCAAGATGCTACTCACACACACTGTTTTAATGGAAGGCATCCCCAAACAGCCAGTAGCCAAAAAATTTTTTTAGACTAAAGCGTAAGTTGTTGACAACCCTAGCTGGGTCAGACCCTTGTGGGCTTTCAGTGGCAGCAACACAGTTACTATGAATTGCTCATAATGATAAAAAGAAAATTATCTTGTTGTGATCAAGGTCTTGATGCCTAGACCCGGCCTGAAAGAGCCAGTCCTTGACTATGTGGTTAGGACTTATGGATCATAACTGTACTAAGTGCACCGCTTCTTCCCAGACTCTTACTGCTGTTTTACATGAAACATACCTGTGGAGAAGTGAATCTTCTTTTCTGCACACTGTTCACTGCCTGTGCATAGCGTTTGAGCCTTCCCTGTCTGAAAAAGCTGTTTAGCAACTCTCCAAAGCAGAGTTGTAATTTTGGGGTGGAGTAGAGGCTCACTCAGTATTCTCCAAGTAGTATTATGGAGTTTGGAAGAGTGACTTATTCCCCAGAAATCCAGCGCTGGGATTGGCTGGATGCTTGGCCCCTCAGAATTTGTATTGGCTGGTGGCGCTGGGTGCCGATCAAGTTTAGAATTTTCTGTTTTCACCCACAGCGCGTTTTATTAGGTTTGAGTTCAATATTTGGTTCTATTTTTAATAATTTAAAAATATTGGAGCATAGCCTTAGCCTCAGATGTCGCGTCTCATGACCCTACTAACCCTGGGCGTGAACCTAGGTAATTGAATAGGGTGATTGGGGATCATGGGTTCATGAAAGCTAGGTTTCAGGCTATTTGGGTCCTTGCTGCTGATGCCCATCGGAGGCGGACTCCCTTCTTGTGAAGTTGCAGCACTGATCCATTTCATGAATATGTTTTCAGCATTGCGTTTGGAGTCTATTAGCCCCATCCAATCCTCAGAAGTTGTCCCCCTTAGCGTGTTGATCATGGCTGGGGGAGCATGAGCCCCAGAACCAAGGTTGTAGAATTGATGTGAGTTTTTATTTTTTTTGCTAAAGGCGATAGAATGTGCAGGGTACCAAATTTTTGAGGAGATCATAGTGTTGGCAAGGTGACATTTTCCAGCCAGAGATGTCTTCCTGGATTTACAACCATGACACTGTCCTTTGGATATCCTGAAGTAGCTTCTCTTACATTTTTTGAGTAGCTATACCTGCACTTGTGATGGTGATCCCAAGGTGTTTGATGGGTTCCCTTGGGCAAGGCATCTGAAATGGTGGTTGGATAAAGCTGAATTTTTACACTTCTTCACTTTGCTTGTGTTTGTGACTTTTCTTTTTGTCCTCTTGTTTTTAGGGCCTGGGCGTTTAGCATCTGATAGCACCAAGGCTTGGTATTTGGTTTTGTTGAGTTTGGCTTGGAAGGCTTTTTCATATAGGCTGATTATCTCCTCTACCTTTTTGGAATTCGCCTTGGAGGAGACCCCTACCACACAGTCATCTTCAAAGGCCAAAACCTTAAGTGGTTTCTGCCCCTTGAACTCAATGCCAGCTAACTGTTTCTTCATCACCGTAGGAGGGGGTTAATTGTGAGGTTGTACAATATAGGGCTAAGTGGGTCCCCTTGAAGGAGGCCTTTTTCTGGTGTGACAGGAGGTGAAATAATTGTAGACCCTAGAACTGAGAAGGTGGATGACAGCTGATGGTTCACTATCCATGAGATAAAGGGTTTGGGGAAGCCCTGTTTGTGATGTATTGCCGCCAAGTATTCCCAGTCAACTCTGTCATAAGCCTTAGCTTGGTCTAGAAATCAGAGTGTGCCCTTAGATGCTCCTCCCAGTGTGTTTGTTACTTAGTGGATGTTGTCCCAAATGCTCTTCCCTGGGGTAAACCATTCTGTTGTTGGGCAATGCACCGCTTGGCTTTTTCTGAGAGACGCTTAGCCATTATCTTTCCCATTATCTTCATATCTTCATTGATTATAGATATTAGATGATAGTAGTTCAGGTCAGTACGGTCCCCTTTTTTGTGGAGAACTATGATATAGGCTTCTGCGCCTCATGGGATCACCCTCCCCTTTTGAAGACTTAAGTTAAAGAGAGATAACATGGGATTTTATATTACTTCATAGTGTGCATTATAGTACTCATAGGGGATGCCGTCTGGTCCTGGTGACTTGTTGGTAGGGAGCCTCCATAGAACCTGTGCTAGTTTATTCTCTGTTAGGGGGTCAACAAGGTTGGCTATATGCTTGGCGTGGTTTGGAACAACATTGATGAACTAGTTCTTAGCTTCCTCTGTTGGGGTTTTTTACAGTTCTGAGTAGTAGGAGTGGGTGATGAAAGCTACCTCTTCTGGGCTGCTAGTGGTTTGGCCTTCGCATGTTTGGAGTTCAATGAGACTGGAATTTTTTACCACATTTTGTAAGTTTGATAGAAAAACTTGGATGGTCGGTCCCCCTGAACAGCCCATCTGGCCCCTGCTTGGAGGTCCTCCATGTGCATTTAGAGTTGTTTGTGTTTCTTGACAATTAGTGTGTGTTTCACCCAATCTTTAGCCCACTGTGGTGAGTAGCCGCTATGGGCTGGGTATCTTTACAGATGTTTTAATGTTCTCTAAGATTTGGCAAGTTCTTCTGTTTCCATCCTTGTGCGATGGGATGATGCATGGGCTGGGGTGGATTGAATTACCTCTTTTAACTTTGATATTGCTTTCATAAGGTATCAGAGTCAGTGCATTTGGCTAGTTCATCTAGATGTCTTTTTGTCTGATCTTCTACTTGGACCAGCCTCACGTTCTTTTCAGCATCCTTTTCCAACGTTGGTTTTTAATGGTTCTTCCTTTGATTGGATACTACTTTCACCATCCAGTGGTTTGATAGATGTATATCAATTGTTGCAAAATCTTCAACTTGTGATTCCAATGACTCGGGTATGAGTACTCAATACAGTCTAGTGGCGCTGATTAGTTGATTGCCTACAATATTTGGCAACGTCAGATTTGGAAAGTAAAAACTGAGATTGGTTTGGCGTCTAGAAGACCTTTTGATGTCATTAATTGCTGTAATTGGTTAGATACTATTGATGTAGTTGTGACATTTGGCCATCTGTCACTAGTTCCGTCCAGCCAGCAATTGAAGTCCCCTAGGAAAATCGTTTCTTCTGGAAGGTTAAAGTCAATTAGGTTGCTCAAAAACTCTTCCCTTTTGTACACTTCAACAGGGGCATATACTGAAGCGGCCTAATATGATTGGTTCCCCCATTTGAAGGCCAGAGCTAGAGCCCTTCATTCCAAATGAGAGTGGTAGTTGGTGATTGTGATGGCAGCTGTTGCTTTGACTAAAAATCCACAAAAGCTGGTTCAGAGTGTTCATAAAGGGAAAAAGAGACTGGATCACTTTTCCTCCTTTCCAGTGGTGCACTTGCTCTCCTGAAAGGCAAGCACATATACAGGTGGGTTTAGCAGGAGCCCTCGTTTCTTATACAGGGACTTATTGGATGAGAGTCCTGCTATGTTGAGAGTCCTAATCATTAGCGAGCATAGAACGCCTGCTATGACTGCATAGGGCCAGATTAGCCATGTGCAGTTGCGGTAGCTTGCTTGAGCCTAGACCTAGTTATAGGACCTTCATAAATGGTTTGGGTTGATGGTGTACTTGATTGCCATTCTGGTGGTCCAGAGTTCCAATTTGGGTTCTCCATGCAATGAGAACTGTTGTCCTCCATCCCATTGTGGGTTGAGAAAATGTTGGCTTGTGAAATGGGTTTGTTAACTGGTACTTGAATGGGTTGGGCTTCATTGTGTACAGGTAGGAAGTGTGCGTCGTCCCTTTCTGATTGGAACGCCCATTGCGCTAACCTTGCGGCTGCTGAGCTGCCTTAGGTGCGGTCATACTAGAGAGGTGCTCTTTTGTTGCTCAATTTTGCACTTGGCTGAATCCCCCCAAGCTGCTGCTTCCTTCTCCTCCTTCTGCTTCTTCTTCTTGGCCTTCTCCGCTGTCTTTCTGGCCTAAAAGATGGTCATCATGCCTTACCTTAATGATAGAGATTATCCTATCAAAGAGTTTGGTGGAGATGAAAGGATGACCACTCAGAATATTTATTCCTTTATTCCCAATTAAAAGAGAAAAACTAATCAAGTGTTTGCAAAAAAAATTTTATTTGGCGGTGCAGACGCTGTCTGGGACCAACATATAAATGATTTTGATTCAGAGATGCTCTTCACCATGCCTGCGAGCCCAACATGGAATTTATAGGTTCTAATACCAGCACTAAACAAAGAGCATGGTATTAATCAAATGGCAAATTTTCCCTCTGGTGCGTTATCGCTTTTGAGGCGCTAACTAAAGTCCCCAGGAGCCTGGCAACCCACAATCATGGATCATCTCCCCAAATTAAGAACTAGCTTGGCCTTCTGACCCTTATTTTGATTGGTCTAATCTTACTCATATCACTTATTATTATTGCAAGAACTTAGGGCATTATTCAAATTATTGCTCAAAATTGAGTTTTAGACTCAAGTTTAAATTGGTGACCTCAAGGATGTGGGAAAATTGGGAAAAGACAGGGAAGAATAGAACAGGGATTTTCTACTTCCACCTCCTCTAAATATCCCAAATATGAAAAAACCTCCAACCCCACCTTCCTTCTCGTGGAATGCAACTAATAATCTGCAGCCTCTAGCTTTTCATTGAGTAATAGCAAATGTTTTGATAGCCATGACTAACCACTCCCATAATAATGCAAAGTCGAGTTGGCTTAGAAATGATATCAAAGCTTTATGTTCAACAGCTATGTAACGCGCTGGCTCCTTCCAATGAGCCTCGCAGGAATTGGGAAGCAGGACCTAGCCAACGACCAAAGGGCGGACACAGTCCCTTAAACCATTCTTCTGGTGCATGCGCTAAAGGAACCATGGATAAAAACCCCTTAGAGGACCATTGCGAGTATGCTTACCCCAAGAAAAATGCCTTGACCCCAAGACAAGGTGTATAGGGAGTCAATAGCCTTCCCAAACTCGATCTCAGGTCCACTTCCTGTTTTTATAGGCTAAACATGGCCGCTGTTAGACTAAATATTCCAAAATAAACCTCAGAAGACAATAATAAAAAAGTAAGGCTAAAGAACAGCTTTATTGGATATATTTTAGGCAAGTTGATAGAAAAAGGAACTAGAGAACCTCCCATTCTCAAGTCCCTTCTCTTATAGTTCTCTTCTGCAAGCATAAATCAAGATCATCCGTCACTCTTGACTTATGTCTTTAGAAATATGCTGTAAGTAGACCCCAATTGTTTTAGGTCAAATTGAATTTCGTAGTGGCTGAGCCACCACACCCAAGAATCGTTCCAATTCTGATTTAAATTCACCTTTAATCTAGAACACACCCACTTCAAAACCATTTTGTTCGACCCTAGGCCTGACGGAATTTCTGACCGCCGTCCTTCCCTAGTCTCAGTCCTAACCTGGTCTAACCAAGACTAATGCTCTCTCACCCCCTCTATCTTCCACACCAGCTTGTCCTGTCTTATCAAAGATAAGGGCAATGTGATGTTGGGGGAAAACCTCAACTTTCACAATCTAGAGCAACAAGAGCTTTTATTTGACTCTGGAGATACTCCAAATTGAAATAATTTAAGTGGCAATATGTATTGAGGTTTTAAAGGAATCTAGCCCTCAATTAAGCGAAGAAATTCAATTTTTTTGGATCAAGATAACACTTAGAAGGTTCACATAATTAAAGCATCTGACGTTTATTCTTCCAAATGTACCTATATCAATATTAAGGTAAATAAATTTAAGGTAAGAGCTACTGTAGACATTGAGGCATCTATCAATATTTTGTGTATCAAGATGGCCAAGAGACTGGGCCTTGCACCGGACATAAACCATTAGAAAGTTTATGGTACAGTGTGCTCCCATACCACCACGTCTGAAGGAGCCTGCAGTGCTTTGCCACTTCAGTTTGGTTCAGTTTTACTATTTACTCCTGATATCGTCTTTGCAAACCAGAAGTATGAATTCCTCCTTGGAACCTCATTTAAGAGAATCTATGAAGTAAAAGCTAATTTACAGGAGAATACACGGGAAAAACTGGGCTAAACTCCTCTGTTATCTTATAACTGGAAGGATGAGGCCTCCACGCCACAAAATCAAGGAATTGTTAATCTTGCTTTGATGTTGGCACAGTGCTAATTGAGTATAAGTGGCCGCAAAGGCGTACCCAAAGTTACTCTAATCAGATCATAGAATATAAAGGTATTCTGCTATGCTCTAGTTGTAGCCTGACTATTCCAGTGGGCCACCAAATTATTGTGGGGACTGAAATTAATTTGAAGTTTCCTTAAAGTTCTATGGCGAATTATTCGCACTGTTTTGTCAATCTAAATTGGAACTAATCGCCATTCCTGGAATTATTCTTCCCAGTCATGGCAATTTCAGGTACTGCTAGCCAACGTATATGTATACCCTATTCTGTTCCAGCGACATTGACTTATTTTTTTACATCTCTTACCAATTGAAGAAATCCAGAATTTTTATGAATTTTTCACTTTGACAAACTAGGCCTTAGAAATGTACTGAGTAATCTGTTTGCACTTTAATTATTTGGGAAAGCCTTTCTGGGTTAACAGAGGAGGAGAAGGACTAAGCGCTGACCATTTTCTAGAAATACAGCGTTATTTTTTTGCGAAAGATGACTGAAAAGTTTGGGTTATAAAAAAGATGTGCTACACTAAGTGATATGGTAATTGTATGCCAATTTTCCTCCATTATTAATATATATTCCAAGGTGGCAGAGGAAGTTGTTCATAATGATATTACTCAGCTAGTGAAACACGTGATGTTAGTGCTCCAAGAGTCCTTGGGCCTCCCTGTTGTTGATTGTCAAGAAAAAGGACGGTTTTAACCAAGTGGTAATAGACTATAAGAAGCTTAATAGTATTACAAAAAAGATTCCTATACTTTACCATGGATTAATATTGCGCTAGAACGCTTGGGTGGCGCAAAATATTTCTCAGAAATGGATTTAATTTTTGATCATTGGCAGATAGAGCTTTTTAAAAAGGACCAGGAAAAAAGCGCTATAATCATGCCTCAGAGCCTCTACCAATACTAGAAGGCTTCAGAGGCTGTGCAACTCCCCACGACCTTCCAGTGGGCTGTGGATAGTATCATTAGCATTTTTAATATTCCTGTGTTCTCAAGTTTTTGAAGATATAAACGTTTTCTCTAGAACGTTTAATGAGTATCTGCAGCATTTGTAGAAAGTTTTTTGCTATCTTGCTAGGGCTTATTTGAAGATCAGGTTGAGTAAGTATATTTTTTTAGAACAGTAGGAATATCTGAGGTTTGACATTATATAAATGGCTTACGGCCTCAGCCTGAAAATTGAAGCTATATAATGCTTTTACAACCTTGTATCAAGTGTGACGTTCAAATGTCTCTGAAAAACGATAGGCTATAAATGCTGGGTTGTAGAAAACTTTAGCAAAATAGGTGAACCATTATTTAAACTTCTTAAAAATGTTTTATCCTTTGAGTTGACAAAGAACTGTTAGTTGACATTTGATGCACTAAGGCTTTACCTTACTCAAGTGCCACATTTGATGTTCCCTGTTTAAAAATTGGTTACCTTTCAATCAAACACTTCTCTTACCATCATTAGGGCTCTGCTATCTCAAATCAATTATGACAAAATTGAGCATCCTATGGCTTATTGTATCTGAACCCAGGACATTCATGAACGGAACTATATGGTAATAGAAAAGGTGTAACAGGTGATTATTTATGAATGTAAATAATTCCAGGTTTACATCCATGGAGTAAATTTTACCATGATAACAGATCACGACTCTTTTTTAATTACATAATCTAAAAGAGCCAGAAAGTAGGCTTGCTAGATGGACTTTATTGTAATTTTGTGAGAATTTTTAATAAGCAGGCACTACAAAGGCTACGAAATTATTAGTTTTGTGGCTCTAGTGAAGATTGACACAATGGCAATGAAGTTAAAAGTTTCACTGTTATGGTTGGTTCCAATTGGAAATACAGAACCCTGTATGAAATAGTTTAAAATTAGGATACATGAGATAAGAATTGAGATACTTTATTAATTAAAACCAAAGATATATATATGAGAAAATTTTGTGGTTCTTTATGAGGATTTCCATGATTCACCCAAGGTAAGATCTTTCCTACCAGAGGACTGATATGGCTGATTATCATTATTATTAAAATACTTGTAATAATCAGAACTAATAGAGATCTTGTTAGATGCAATTGACCTTCTTAGCGAGGGCTTAGCCCCTTTGAAAGGCTTGGTCATTTCAGATTGCTGAGCTTCCACAAATTGGTTAGCCTCACCCTTCATAGGAGGTCAATAATTCTGAAGGGTCTTTCTTTGGTTGAATTGAGAATTGAAATTACCCATTGTGGGTTTTTCAATTTCATTAGACCAAGATATCGAATCTCAATCTGGAGTAATTTTGGTCATCTTCATTATTTCTCCAACAATGCCCTCCTCAAGATCTTGCCTAGGGGGCACACATTTGCAAAGAAACCTACTATGCACTCTATTGATAATAGTAACAGTATCAATAGCGGCAGTGGAGTATTCAATACCCTGATGATAAATAATATGATAAGGACCAGCCCATAAGGTTTTAATTTGTAAATCCTTCCTCTCGGCCTATGGTAGTAGAAAAATAAAAGATTCCCAACTTGATATTCTGATAACCTAGGTCTACTAGCGTTGGTTCTGGTACCTTTCCTCAAGGTGGTAGCAGAAAGGGAATTTAAAGCTAATTCTTGTAAAAGGATGATTTCATCAGCTAATCTCCTCATAGCTAAATTGGTAGTTTGTGGGGTAGCTTCTTCAAGTATAGATTGTACACTTGAGGGGAGGATAGGTTCCTGACTATATAAAGCTTTAAAAGGAGACATCTAATAATGCAATGGTAGCTAACTCTATAGGCTAACATCGCACTAGGTTAGTAAAGGCTCCACCTACTAGGATCATTGGAGGCTATCTTTTTAAGAATGGCTACAAGGGCACCATTTGCTCGTTTGACTGCACCATTAGTAGAAGGATTTTAAGGGGTCATAAAGGACTGATAAGTACCCATTAGTTTGGTAAGCTCAGCTGCCACCTGATAAATGAAGATGGTCCCATTTTCTTATAAAAGGACTTTTGGGCTACCATGCCTGGTGAAAACTTGCTTGAAAAGAAAGGACGCCATCACCTTGGCAGTAACTGTGGAAATTGAAATAGCTTTAATCCATTTAGTAAAATGGTCGATAGCTAACATAATATATCAATGTCCATAGGTAGCCATAGGGAAAGGACCCACCACATCAATACTCATAGTAGAGAAGGGTTTGGAAGGTCCCAAAATTTGGTGTTGGAACGTCAGATTATCATCACGTTGTTGTGGCACTTAAGACAAGATTCCAGCACATCGTGTACGGATTACAACATGTTATCCCAGTAACAATGATTTTTTTACCACTGTAGTGTCTTAATGACAGCTCCATGACCTACAGCTTGATGGGCCTCCATAATAGTATCAGTCCTTGCAGAGGGCTAAATAAAGGGCAACCACTTAGATCCCAACTTTTTATATAATGAACCTTCAAAAAACTGATTGTCTTCAGTTAAAGATTGTAGCTTTGAGATAACCTCCTTAGATTCACAGAACCAGAGTTCAGGTCTACCGATCAGGTCATAAATGAGATCTTCCTCTGCAGAGAATAAGGTTATGATAGGCAATCGAGAAAGGCCATCAGCATTTTGATGTATAGCTCCAGTGCGATGTTGAATAGTGAAATCATAATTTGGGAGCTTTAAAGCCTATTTAGCTAAGCACCCATCAGGATTCTTCATTTGTTGCAACCACTTCAGGGAAGCGTGATCCGTTACAATAGTGAAATCCTTGCCATATAGATAAGGGAGAAAATGCTTAATGGCAGACAACACATCGAGGCATTCTCTTTTGGTAACGCTAAAATTGCGTTTGGCCTTAGAAAGGGTTTTACTACAGTATGAAATGGGGTGATCAACCATATTGGTATCATGTTGAGCCAGAATGGCCCCAATAGCAATATCACTGTCATTGGTAAATAGTATAAAAGGTTTGAAAAAGTCAGGATGGGCTAAAATGGGAGCACTCATTAAGGCTTGGCGCAAAAGGTCAAAGAATTGTTGCTGTGATTCTTCCTATACAAAAGGGACTTCCTTATGCAAAAGGTAAACCAAAGGTTCTGCAATCTCTGCAAAATGGGGGATGAATTGTTGATAATAACCAACCATCCCTAAAAACACTTGGATATCATGCAAGCTTTTGGGAACAGGCATGTCTGAAATAGCTTGTATCGATTAGATAAGGGTAAAATACCTTTGCAATTAGCTTGATGTCCCAAAAATTCAAACTCAGTTTTTAAAAAAGCACACTTTGATGGTTTAAGATTAAGTGAGGCACAACGCAGTCGGCCAAAAACTTCCTAAAAATGAGCCAAATGCTCATTATAAGTGCATGAAAAAACATTAACATCATCTAGATAAACTAAAAACACAAGAAAGTTTCAAATCCCCAAACAAGCCATCCATGGCTCGTTGAAGAGTAGCAGGGGCATTGCAAAGCCCCTGTGGCATAAGAGTTGGCTCAAATAGCCCCTCACTAGAAATTAGAGCGCATTATTGACGATCTTCCAGGCAAGATCAATTTGCCAATAACCACTCGCAAGGTCCATAGCCAAGAAGTGTTGTGATTCGACAATAATATCAATGAATCATCTATGCAAACTTTTCTTTCTCGTTGCAAACACTTTTGCAACCTATTCAATTCAAGACTGAATCTAGTTTGATAATCTCACAGAGGAGATTAGTCTGCGCCCATGTCAGGGAGCAGTTGGGCAAGCAAGGTAAGAGGAGGAGGTGGAAGGCCCGCGGCCTCCAACATTCGAAAACTTCCCAGAGAATCTGGTGGAATAGACAAAAATCTTAAAAAACTGGCAGTCACAATTTCCCCAGAGATACTCGTATGGCTAGCACGATGCAACCAGTACATCAACACGCCACACTCCCAGCCACTTTCGTCGGTGGAATTTGGAGTCTGTGTTTATCTGGACATCCAAAAAACGGCCTTATGGGAAAAATTTTGTGAAGATGTACACAAAGTTTTCCTGACCGCAGTGTACGTTGCACCTCACTCCATGTCATGCGGTTGGCTGGACCTAGGTTTCAAAAGCAAAAAAGCAGCAATGAGGCTGCAGCGGTGCGCATAGTGGTTGACCTCCCTGAAGGGCAATGGGTCATCAAAACCAAACGCACCAGATGGACAAAATCAAACCAAATTTTCCTCATGTTTGACTTTTTGCCTACTACAGTAAAATGTGACATTTTGGAACAACACCTGAAAGATGGTCTCGCCGTATATGGCAAAATACTATCTTTCAAAATGCAACGCTTCACGCTGATGCCACACCTGTGCACCAGCAAAGCCATCGCAGTTCTGACCCCAACTGAGAAGATTGTGAAGGACCTAACCCAGATCCCACACTCCGCTTTTATTGATATCGCAGGGCATACCACCCACCCATTCCAGGTGACCGTGGACAGCGCGCCCCCCATTTGCACCCACTGTGACGCGTTCAGCCATAAGGTGCACGCATGCCCCATCAAGGAGGGTGTCACATTCTAAGAGATCCCTCAGCGGCCATGGCCAACAGAGAGGCGCACTACAAACCAACCGCAAGCACCAAGGGGCTTTCCCGTGGGGAGCACAAGGCTGCTACCTAATGGTAAAGCCTATCTCCCCACAGGAATGGAAGAAGGCCAAGCAGGCCTATAGGGCCGCGGCCAAGGAAGCGTCCAAGGCCACCACTGCTATCCCACACTCACAATGCCAGGAGGACATGGAGACCTTCGCGGCAGAAGCAACTTGGGAATCCATCATCCAATCAGATTGGGAAGCCCATGCCAAGTGGGCCACTCAATCTGAGGATCCAATGGGAGATTTGATCTCATTCAATCGTTGCACCCAAGCTCTGGTCAAAACTGACTTGGGACCTATCCCAACTGAAAATTCTTTTTTGATCCACTTGACGGTGCATCAAACTCGTCTGCACCATAAAAAATTCGTCCGACATTGAGAAAACAAAAATTGAAGGCCAAAGCCAACGTGACTCTTTCCGCAAAAATTAACAAAAATTCCAATAGCGTTGCTGCTAACACCCATGCTGCTGTGAAAGCCCGTGGGGACCTAGAAGAGGCTGGGGGCCCAGGGCCCACCCCCTCACACCTAAGGTGTGAAGGGGGAAACCTTCACTCTAGGGATGTTGAATATTGCCGGACTCAAGGCCTCCCCATCCTGGGCTAGGAAACTGAGTTTTTTACAACACAATTTACCCGTGGATATCCTGGCCATCCAGGAGTCCCACTGTCCACGAGGTTCTGAGGAAGCTTGGAAAACAATGCTCCTCCCATCCCTATCCTTTTGGTCAAAGCACTGTGGGGTGCTAATTTGGAAAAATTTTTTTTTCAAATTCACATCCTCAGAAACATTCCTAAATGGCCGAGTGCTCATCATCACCTTCTCATGGGCTGACGTAGCACATGCAATTGTCAACATCTATGCCCCAAACGGTGCACATGAGCATCAGGAATTTTTCTCATCGGTCAAATCCCTCCCACTACCCCCTGATTCTTTCCTAGTTGGTGACATGAACTGTTGGATAACCTCACCAATGGACCGGTGGCCTCCCTCACCCCATGCCCCACAGGGTCACGTAGAACTACGCGTTCTAAAGGCCACCCTTGGGTTAAAGGATGTGCTGCCGCGACATGCCCTGCTGCTCAAAAACATGATGCATCCCCACGTCCACAACAGCAAATTAAGGTCCATGACCTGCATTGACCTTATTCTAATGCCGGCGAAATTCCAACCCCACATCTCCCACTTCAAACCAACAAAAATGGAATTCTCCAACCACCGACTGGTCTTGATAACCTACCACCTACCTGTCACAGTTGCTAAGGCCCCCTTTGGTGCAAAATTTGCCCCCTGAGCTCGCGTCACCAGGATTTTCCATGTGGGTGAAAGAGGCAACTTCGGCAAAATTGTTTGTTGTACCATTTTGCATGGACCCCATTTCCACATGGGCAACTTTCAAAGAGGATACCATCCGCCACTCTCACCATCTCTCCTCCAGATGCTCATGAGCCACATTGGCTGTCATTTCGCACGCTCTGGCAGAGTTGGCACACTTGGAGTCCAAAATTCCAGCTACAGGATACAGCCCTGCATGGGGCCAGAAGTGGGCGGAGGCAGCCGCCCACCTCAACACACTCGTAAGGCAACACAAACATCAGGTTTGTGTTCAATACAGGGCCACACGCATCACAAAAGGCGACAAGTGCACCACATATTTCTTTAAAAATTTTTCGCACCATGCTAGAGCATGGCCTGCACACAGGTGCAAAATCGGATAATTCCATTGCAGACACACTGGCTGAAGTGGCAATCAAACCACAAAAATATTACTCCGAGTTATACTGAGCTGAACTAATTCAGCCAGCTGAAGTGGCAGAATTTCTTGACTGAGCTCATATCTGCACCGTTTTCTGATACCCAGAAATAATAAAATTTAATTACTCTGAACGAATTATGGACAGCCATTTGCGGTGCGCCAAACTGAATATGCCCAGGCCCAGATGGCATTCCATATGAGTTCTACATAAAATATTTCAAATATATATCCCCATTGCTTCTCGCTCACTTAACCAAAGCCTGTTGGAAATGCGCCTCCTACCAGGAGGACATGAGTCCTTTACTGTCACACTCTTCAAGAAAGGGGATAAGCTTGACTTAGCCAACTGGCGCCCCATTTCTCTAACAAACACAGACACCAAAATTTTAACAAAAATCATGGCTAACCGTTTAGGGACTGTAGCATCTGCCACCATCTCCCCAGAACAATTCAGTTTCATCCCCAGAAGGTCGATTTGGGATAATGTGCACTCCGTGGCTAATGCATGTCAGTCCACAGCCTCTGGGGCACTGGTATTCTTGGACCAACAAAAGGCCTATGATAAAGTAAACTGGGAATACCTAAGGCCTGCCTCCATCAATTCCGCCTACCCCCCCGCTTCATCAACTGGGTGATGCTGCTCACGGAATCTGCAACAATGGCAGTGCGTGGCCCAGGCTTCCTAACGGAAGTAGTCCGCCCTCAAAGGGGCTTGTGACAAGGGGACCCCTCAGCCCACTCTTATACAACTCCAGCCTTGACCCACTACTGCGAAATGTGAATGCCCAACTCACTGGGGTCCATGTGCCAGGCCAAACCCCAGTCAAGATGATAGCATTTGCAGATGATTGCGTGGTGGGGGTGTCTAATAATAAAGATGCATGCGCGCTTGAAGCCCTTATCCAGAAATATTCCTGGGTAAGCAACGTGGCACTGAACGCCTCCAAAAATGAAATCATCCTCCTTGGTCGGTTTCAGAACTGCTGGGCCCCAGCAATTAGTTCCCAACCTGGCCCATCTGCTCGCCCACGTCCACGCCTTACTAACTCAACACACACCGCTCCACTGGTGCTCCCCTTCATGCCACGTCCTACCATAGGACTGGTGCGCCATCTGGGCGTCTGGATAGAGGCAGGCGGATATGCATCAGCAGTAATGGAGTGCCGTATACTGGACAACGTGATGAAGCGAATCGCCTCTCTCAGAGCCCACCCTAATACCCTCACCGACGGGGTTGTTCTAGCCAACTCCATGCTCCTATCCAAAGTCTGGTTCGGAGCCCACGCCATCCCCTTCTAACCAAACTTCTTCAAATCCCTGTATGCCTTGCTGCAAGGATGGCTTTGGTCAGGCCGCCCTCCACCAGTATGGCTAGAGGTCATGTTTGGCCCTCATCATCAAGGTGGCATGGGCCTACTTGACTTCAAAGCCCATGCTGCCAAGATCCTGGGCACCTGGATCGTGGCCGTCACCGCTCCTACACTCCCATCCCAACACTGGTCCCGCGCAGCCCGCTCCAATTTCTCCCGATCCTTGGGCCTCAACAATCCATCAAACCCCCACTCCCTGATGAAATACCTCGCATCACACACATCGGCCACAGGTCCTCACGGGACTAAAACCTACCACAAACGAATCCTACTCTCCATGTGAAGCGCAAAGTGGAGAATTCGTATTAGTGGACATACAACATGAAGAGGCCGCCCCTCTCCTCAGTTCACACAAGAGGTATAGGGGCTACCCATCCATGATGGCGTGATCCCCATTCAGCCCCATGTCCTATCCAGGGTGGACTACCTGGACATGATGGACATCCCTTATTCCTTTGAGACCCAAAAAACTATCTGGAAATACGCACACCATCCTCTGTTGCAGCCTCAAGTCCGCTCCCATGTGTGGCGCTGCCTGAGGCGGGTGTATCATACAGCTGAGCGCTCAAACGCTTTACACTCATCCTGTGTCATGTGTGGCCAGTATAGAACGCTGTTCCACCGCCTGGAGAAGTGCCCCACCTCTAAAGTGATATGGCGCGAAGTTCAACGTCTGCTGGGCCAGGATCAAACGCATCCCTTCAGTCTGTCAAGAGATATGTTTGCTCTATCAATGGCCTCCTCCCTTCCACCCTCCCTCCGTGCTCTGGTGGTAGCAATCGCCATGTGGACTATCCACACGATCGTCTTAGATGCCATCGCAAGCTCCACCCCCACCCTCCCAGAAACTGTCCACAGATTCTGGTCTCATTTGGTGGACCACTTTCAAGCATAAATGTTTGGATACCTCCCACCGCGTCGCCAACAGCTGGTCTCCTCCTGGTTCCCCGTCTGGTTCATCAAATCAGACCCCTTCCTCCACACATACTCAATAGTGGCTACGGCCCCTTCACACGTTCCCTCCCCCTCCCCATAAGTGGCGTTCCCACTGGCAACAAGAGATAGCATCGCTTCTCTGGGGTGCCTCCCCTGTACTAAGTTTGTCTGTCCTGAGTCATATTTGGAAGTGTCCATCCCATGGTCAGCCTTCCCCGTAATAAATTTAAATTTAAATTTAAATTTAAATGAATCATCTATGCAAGGTAAAGGATAAGAATCCTTCTGAGTAACAGCATTGAGTCAATAATAGTCCATGACCACTCTGTGACCCACATCCTTTTTTTGGATTAGTAGTAGAGGGGAAGCCCAGGAACTCTTAGAAGGTGTCAGTAGCCCGGCATTGAGGAGTTGTTTCAGTTTCACTGAGACCTGAGCCTCCTTGACTTTAGATTTGTGATATGGTCGAGCTCAAATAGGGAGTATCCCCAGTTTTCACTTGATGCTGTACCTCTTTCATCAGGCCAAAATCTTCAGGACCTTGGGCAAAGATATCCGCATATTCTTCAATCAGGCCTCAGCTTCAAGCTGTTGTTATATAGTAAGTGAATCCCCAAATTTGACATCAATTTTAGCAATGATAAGGGGATCTTCAAGCCCAAATTCGATAAATCTCCACATCCCAAGATGGATAATATGTCACTCACCGGAGTAGGCCGCACATAGGTGATGGGATTATTGTGATTCAATTGCATAGGTCAGGAAGCGAGATTTGCCAGTAGGATTGAAACAGTCCCATCATAGGCAGGATCAAGGATACCCGGGAAGGGTAAGGCCTCTCTAAATGGGAGGGATTTTGATTATACAAGATCTCTAATACATGATTGGGGGGTACAAAAACTTGTATTCCTGTATTAATAATGATTTGAGCTTTGGGGGGAATAGTAATCAAAGAGTTAGAATATAACGGCATGCCCTAAGAGGCACAAGCTGACGGAGGTGGAAGTATAGTCCTTGGACCCAGGATTCAGTATTCAAGACGTGAGATAGTAGTGGGGTATTCCAGTAAGAAAACACGTCGTTTGAGTTTGCCTTTGCTATTGGGAACATTTTTTAAGATTAAAGGTACTCGGTATTAAATTAAAGAAAGGTATTTGTCTTTAAGACTAATTATCACACCAAAATCGGTAAGAAACTAAGATCCTAAGAGAAGATCATAGCAGTTGTTATCCAATACCACTGCAGGGGCTGACACAACCAACTTTCCAAAGTGCATCAATAAGAGAGGAATGGGCTCCTATAGATTTGGTGTAGAAAGGTCCAGCAGTTCCATAGTCTTGGGAACGATTTAGGTCTGGAGCCAATTTGATTTTTTTATAATCCTGGACGAGATTACATTAATGGTTGATCCCATATCAATGATAGCCAAAACTTTCACCTTATGCACGATGACTTTTACTTGGGTTACATAAGTGCCAAAGTTTGGGATTGAGAACACTGAGGGATTAACCGTTTGAATGGATTTAGAAGAAAAAGGGGAAGAATAAACAGATATAGTACCTTTGTTGGATAATTCATCAGGTATATTAAGCTCATCAGGATCAGATACCACATAGCAATTTGTAGAAGAATCAAAAGGTATTAACTGAAGCAACTGAGGTAGGTCAGCAAAGGGAGCCTCATGCCCTATGCTGACTCCTCTTTTTTCAATTCCTCCGCTTGCAATTTCCAACATTGCGAGACCACATGACCCAAAAGACCACAATAAGTACACGGTTCCTTCTTCAGTTTGGATTTGGGTTTAGGTGGCATCACATGGATTCAAGAATGAGGGTTACTAGTGGAGGTCGGATGTACCACCTCATTAGGAATCTCCATAAGCGCTTCCTTGATGTTGATAATGGAGCTGGAATTTCTTTTAAGTGATTTCAAGTGAAGTAGTAACTGAGTATGAGAGCTGAACGCACTCATTACAGCCGAGATAGCATCTTCAACTGTAATCTGGCCACAAGTAGCAAGTGTCTGGGCCTCATGGTAGAATCATTTGGCGAATTCCTGGATAGATTCTCCTCATTTGATTTGAATACTCATAAAGGCTTGCTTTTGATTGAAAAAGGATTTGATCACCCTCAAATTCCTTTATGAGGGCGGGTTTCACTTGAGCCCACATAGTGCAAACCTTAAGATGAGGAACCATGATCTCTTGAGCGAACTGGCTTAGGCAAGAGGTGATATGGCGGACCTTCTTTTGATCAGTAGCTCCATCCATTGCGCGTTCATAAACGAAAAGAAAAGAATGGATGCTACCTTCATCCTGTTCAAAATTTATTCTTGAAGGTAGGTTTGAAAGGAGTGGCTTCAATGTTGAAGATGTGTACGCCTGATACAGCGACCAGTCCATCCTTGGAGGGTTCAGACTCTGTATAAATGAGCATGAGGGGAAACTCAGTCAACTTGTTGTCTCAAGAGGTTCAAATCATTTTGTAAATTTTGAACCCATTGGCTAAGATGATCATTTGTAGGGGCAGTTTAAGTTGGAAATTGCAGTAACCATCTACTTTTGCTTGGTCTCAAGTAATTCACATTTGGCAGCCAACCGCACAATGGATGCTGTCAATGAAGCAAACCAGGTTTCTTGCATAGTTTGAATTGCATTTCATAGCCGATGTGCATTCTCAATGCCCTCTAGTAGATTGATTAAGGAATAGTCCATATTGGTCAGAAGACCTTCCAAGGATAAGAAACACCCTTGAGCTATGGCTTGGATTTGTGTTTCTAATGCTTGTACTTAAGATACCTGGAGCATCGAAGGTTCAGAATCAGATCTTAGAAACGAGGAGCCATGGGGACCAGGAGGTCCTGGGGGCCCCTGTAGCACATCTCTACCTGATGATCCTGGCGGTCCTGGTTGACCCACTGGACTAAGGGGACCACGTTCACCAGGAGGTCCCAGGGTTACCAATGGGGAGCTAGGTGTTCTTGGTGGTCCAGGAGAACCAACATGGTCAGGTTCACCTTCTCTAATATTACCCACCACTTGGACAAGATGTTGGGTTAGTCCATTAAGCTCCCCTAGCTCTTCTCATGTTCGATCCACAGCTGATTCAGTTGTCTCTTAAATTCATCTTCCAGGGAGGTAATCTGGTGGTGAATAGGGTTAGTAGCATTGCTAACTTGATGAGATACTTCTTGGCCGATGTATCCCACAACCCTATTATCAATTCTCACCAACTGGTTATGAATATTGTTGATCTCTCTTCTATTATTGAGAATGGCCTCTCAATTATCCCTTCCAAAGTTGGATGCCATTTCATAAAATGAGGATAGTTGAGAGTAAAATTTTTGCACCAGTCAACTGGAACTGAATTTTTAGATGATGAAACTCCAAAATCTGGAGTAAATGGTGAATAGCAGGATGTACATAATGCCAGAGATACTTCTCAGTTCTAGTAAACCAACTTTAGTAGGCTGTAACACCACTCATTTATATAATTTCATCGTGTTGTCAGAAACTTTAGACGCTTGGTCATGATTAGGGTGAGCACCAGGCTGAATAGCCCCTCTGATCAAGCTTTTGACGGTATCTCAACATTTGCAGCTTGAATCTGATAATTAGATTGGTCAGGGCCCTCAATAGCCAGATCCATAGAAGCTTGAAATTGCAGATTACTTGTTGTAGTGGAAGGCAAACCTTGCCATTTAGAGTGTACCCATTGGGTGATAATCAAAGATTCCTCTGATGAGGGGCTCTCTTTGCTAGATGTATTCATCGTTGTGAAATTATGTTTTCACCAAGTAGCCTTGAAAGCAGATTTGGCGGGGATCACCAGTATTGTAATTTTGTAAGAAATTTTGATAAGCAGGTGCTACAAAGGCTACAAAATTATTAGTTTTGTGGCTCTAGCAAAGATCGACACAATGACAACAAAGTTATTAGTTCCATTGCTATAGTTGGTTCTAATTGGAATTAAAGAATTTTGTATAAAATAGATCAAAATTAGGCTACGTGAGACAAGAATTGATATACTTTATTAATTAAAAACCAAAGATATATATAGGAGAAAACGTTGTGGTTCTTCATGAGGATTTCCATGATTCATCTGAGGTAAGATCTTTCCTACCAGAGGACCAATATGGCTGATTATCATTATTATTAAAATATTTGTGATGATCAGACCTAATAGAGCTCTTGTTAGATGCGATTGACCTTCTTAGTGGGGGCTTAGCCCCTTCAAAAGGCTTAGTCATTTCAGATTGCTGAGCTTCCTCAGATTGGTTAGCCTCACCCTTCATAGGAGGTCAATAACTCCAAAGGGTCTTTCTTTTGTTGAATTGAGAATTGAAATTACCCATTGTGGGTTTTTCAATTTCATTAGACCAAGATATTGAATCTCAATCTGGAGTAATTTTGATCATCTTCGTTGTATCTCCAAAAAGCTTTAAAATTAAAAATCCACAATTTTTAAAATCCAGCATTTACTTGATGTCAAGCATCAAAACGCTGATGGGTTACCTCCACTGCCCACTGTGTCCTTGGTGGCCAATGCAGCTAACGAAATATTTGATAATATGATGACTCAACAATTTTAAAATGATCTCATGGAAGTTCAGCGTCACTTAGAAATTATATGTAAAGATATGGTTTGTCTATAAAAGAAAGCTTCTTAAAGTAGTAAACATTCATTAATATTGGATAGCCTGACCAACGGAGTGAAACAATGTTATTCTTGGGTCCCACAAGGCGTTGGGGCATGGAAGTTTTAAGAAAAAAATATAGTAATTGAAACAACACCACTTTAAGAATCTATAAATTTTTTAATCATGAGAATTTCCGTTAGTATAAGGAATGTCAGGTGGATGTGCCCTACCAGAAAGACACTTTTATAACTGGTTAGACCCAGATTTGTTTAGCATACAGTTTCTATTGATGTCGTGAGCCCTCTGGCTAATACATCAGGGCAATTAAAGTACATAATTGTTGCCATTGATTGACTCACAAAATGGGTGGAGGCCAAAGTGGTCCAGGACTTAAATCCAAAATGACAGCTAAGTTCAACTTAAAGATATTATTTTATTGGCATGGATGCCCACAGTTTCTGTTGAAATAAAATGGGCAAAATATACATTCCACATGATTTTGAAGATTAACAGCTTAATGGGTATATGAGGGATCTTGTCTATGACCTATCACCCTGAGACCAATGGCACCATGGAATGAGTAAATGGTATCCTTGTTGAATTTTACATAAGATAATTATTGTGAAAACATCCAGATGAAACCTTTTCTTGCCTTTTGCCATCTTTGCTTACAATATATTTTATCATCAGGCCACAGGAAATACCCCATTCACTTTACTTTATGGGAAGTAACCAGCGCTTCAAAATTTTTTATATCTTTTTGGAAACCAAGATCAAATGACTCCTTTGAAATACTTGGAAACGCTGGTGCAGACCTTAATTTATTACAAATAGCTAATATTCTAATGTGCTGGCTCAGAGAAATAATTCAATGATCGAGATAATGCAGATGGCAGCTGTTGCCCCACTTTACTATAGGGAATTCATAAGTATTATGATAATCATGAGTTCAGCTGAGCTAGAACTCTGGAACATATATGGAAGAGACATTTTGGGATAATTGAGAAGAACTCCACTGATGCCTACACTCTGAAGGATCTGATAAAAGATCACCTTATTATTTAGGTGCATTCTATTTTCTTAAGGAAATATCAGCAAAGTTGTGGGCGAAAGGACTTAAGTTCTCAATGAGTTAGTTGAATATACACATCTTTTCTTTCTGAATATTTTTCTATGGGAGAAAATGTTGTAATTAAATTGACCAACAATTTGGGTTATGTCATTCTGATTTTAATTACATCATTTTTTAATCAATTTTTAGAAAGTACGTTCAATTAAATCATAGTAATTAGTTTACCCCTTGACCCATGCTAAATAGGTAATGCCTAACATATATTTTACTACTAATCAAATTTCTTATCACGCCAGCACATCTCACACTCCCTTAGTTTGTGGCCATTGACGTTGTGGCCTTGATTGCTTTATTGCCTCCTAAATTTATTTTAGTGTACTATTATACGTTGCCCTGTGCCAATGTAAAGTTAAAGGAATAGGGCCTTTATTTTTTATGGCATTCAGCCAGTAATATGTAACTACATCTGATATATAGCATTTTTTCATGGAAATGCCTCAGGCCTGAGTTCTTTTCTCTCCTACACAATTTAGATATTACAATTATAGTCTACCATTCTTGGATACTGCTTAGTACATATGGAAAGTACCAATGAGCTCTGGTATACATGGATATCTCGCCAAAATTGCCAGTTGTACGGATATCTTTATCTGGAAAAGCTGAGAGAGCCAATCTAAAAAATTACCAACATCAAGAAGTGTGCCACTGATAGTTATTTAATACTACAGTTTGCTCTCATTTTCTTTGATAAAAGCCCCTTTTCATATAAAATGTTTTTCTGTTAGCTTTTACTCAAGGTTAATGTCCTCATACAGTACCTTGTATTTGGTGTCTATCTAACCTATGTTTTAAATATGACGCCGCTGCAACAACTTCCATATGCCTCTTGGTGTCCTATTCTTGAAAGTGGGTTTTTTCTTAGTGGCATATGTATAAAATACCTCTAAATTCGCGGCTTAATTGCTGGATTTTCTGCACTATTTGCTTAGGTTTTTAGACACATTAATTGCTTTGGGCCTGGGGAGTGACTTTGGAGTTGAGAACCAGACAGGGCGCTTTCCTTTTCCTTCTTATATAAAGTATGGTCCTGGTCAGTATTCATGATAAGTATTGCCATTGGATTAAACCCTTCCTTGTTTTAACGGGTTACAAGGCTCTATACAGCTTGATAATTGACGCCTAGGACCTTACTTTATCCTTTCCTTGAAATGAAGGGCTCACAATCACTTCAGGGCTTTTGCTAGGGTGTAGTTTTTTGTAAGTGGTGGGAAGTTTGATGGCATTAAGGGTGGCAGTCTTGGATAAGTGCCTCATAAGCATTCAGATTTTTTCTAAGATCATGACAATATTTCACGACAGTTCCTAAAATTTTTAGATGGAGCCCAGCTATTCTCATAAGCAAGGTAAAACTTCCATGACACCAGGTAGCGCACTATAATTTAACATGTCTTGCGTCCAAGTTTCCTCTTAACTCAAATTTAAGGACACTTTCCACCAGAATGGGCTCAACCTTGACCTCTTTCTTTCCCTTAAGGGTAGAGTGAGGTAGCGTGGAGGGAAGCATGGATTCTCTAATGAGGGGCAGCTTCAGTTGGATGGCTCAATTGTTCAGACCCATATTAATGGGAAATGGCCCTGCTTTCTTGCAAGGCAAGTTCCAACATGATACCTTAAGGCGCATGTTCTTGGTATCTACTATTACCAAGTTGCATTTCCAATAGCTAGGTGCCTCACACCACTTCTTTTATGCAAAACGTTTGGCAACATTCATTGATTTAGTAGGCTGGTTTTGAGCCTATAGCCATACCTTCTGAATTTACTGACAAAAACCACTGCTGAGATGTTGCTATGCGTTTGGTGCCCACTATTAAAGGCAGATACTTACAAGTTAACATATATGGGTGACACACCCGTTAAGGAATAAAGGGATATATTGTATGAAAATTGAGCCATAGGAAAGTCAGCTGCTTATGTATCATGGGAGGTAGTAGCATGATATCAAAGAAACTGCCCTATAGACTGGTTAATACGTTCCATTTAAACATCTTATTGGGGATAAAGTGCCGATGTCCTTATGGCTTGATCTTTAGCATGCCAAACCAGGGCTCCTAAAATTGTGAGGTAACTGAGACCTTTGTAGCTGATTCCTTCCCGTGAAACCCAAACATGGAAACAGCATGCGCTACAAACAACTGTGAGATATCCTCAGCTTTTTTTGTTTTTGTCAAAGATAAAATAAAGATGCCATACTTTGTAAAGCGATCTACAACCGCCATGATTACGTCATACTCACGTGATATTGGTAATAAAATCCACCATAGGTGATTTCCATGGTCCTGCTTTTTGTTGAAGAGGGTAAAAAGCTGTTCCATCCTGTCCTATCTGATTTGGAATAAGCACATATCAAGCATTGGTCAATCCAGGAGGTAATTTCCTTTAATAACTCATTCCAATCATACCCCATTTGACTAGTAAATGTAATTTTTTCAAACAAGGGTGCCCCATGGTATGGAGATCATGATGTTTCCTTATAACGCGGGAGTATAGTGAAGATGTATTCATACATTTTAATAAAAAATAAAACATACCCTTTTTAGTTGACCATCCAGATGGTGCACAACAGCATCAATCTTAATCATGAGGGCTCAGCCTTAAGGATATGAAGACTTGGATGTCAAAACAGCATCAAAGAGAGAACTCTACATGTCAGTGATGCAGGTAATGGGTTAAAGGAAAATTATTTAAACTCTGGCTCTATGGAATCAGGGATAATGGGATATTTGAAACTGTGAACTTCGGATTAGGATTTATATTTAGGCTTTGAGTGGGAAAGCATTTGCAGCAGTGGCTGGAGGTGGTGGAGCTATGAACAGTCTAGAGGAAATCACTGTTTAAGTTAAAGTCTGTTTCCAAAATTTTACACATTAGGGATTATAGCTCAAGATATATGGAAAATATTGCAGAATTTTTATCTTATATTATAGTTGAAGCTTAGGATGTTGCGGTGAGTCCTGGTCTGTTTATGAGCCAACTTTTGATGTATGCTATAATAAGTAAGAGATTTATGGCCTGTGCGCACACCCAATGCATGTTTGGCGACTTGTAATAGGCAACGCCAGTGCATTAATGTCAATGAAAACAGCAGTCAATTCTTTAATTTAAATGGCCCATGCTCACTCTGTAAGGCTAAACTTTTTATAATTTAAACCAATTGATGTTCCCACCCCACATGTTCTTACAGATGAACATTTCCAACCGCGGTGCCAGAGGCATTGCAAGCCACATAAAAGGAATATCTTCATCCATATGACAAAGCACTGAGGTGGGTGGTGAAAACGTTCTCTATTGCTTCAATACCTGTTGACATTTGGGATTACAATTAGAAAGGACAGACTTAATCAGTGAGTGGATGAAGGGGTGAATCCAGTTTTAAATTGACGGGTGATAGCATATAAAAAAAGAGAGAATTATCTTAGGAAGCTGAAAAGTTGCTTCTGCATTACCAGAGTGGTCCAGGAGCAGATAGCCTCCAGTTTGAATGGCTTAATTTCATGAACATCCTTTTAGGATTTGGTTACTAGGGTACTGAAAATCATCTTTAAAGAACTCGCACTTGGATAGCTTGGCAACTAAACCAGATTTATGGAGTAAAGCAGCCACCACCACTAAATCTTTACCATGCTGTTCTGTATGGATGAGTAAATAAGGATGTTATACACATAGACAATAACACAGGAGAGCCTTAGATACTCTAAGGAGTCATCAAACGTTGGAAAACGGCTAGAGAATTCTATAAACTAAAGGCATATTATTAAATTGTTATATTCCATACTGGGTGCAGATTGCCATCATCCATTCTTGTCCAGACTTGACCCGCACTTGATGGAAAGCATTTCCAAGTCAAGAATTAGAGAAAACCTTGGATTTTGTGAATACCTGGGAAATTGCAGCCTTTAAATTTTAATGATTTTAATGAAAAGCCGTCACATTATTCAAGTGCACATAATCTATTCATGGTTTCAGGATAACATCAGGCTTCTGCTTAAAACAGCTATAGAAGATATGGGAGAGGTCTTCATGACCATCCACTCTTTCTCCAGCATATCTTTAATTTTAGGCCTTTGATGTCTGGTTCTTCAGCCATGTAAGGGTAAAGGGGCAGTTGATTTTAATATGGTTAACCGTTAGCTGGAAACCAGATCAAATTTTGATTGTCTTGACGGTTTATTGGCACCATCCACATAACATGAATTGATGCATGAATATGAAGCAAAGTAGGTAACTATGGTGTAATAATCGTAGAAGGGTATTCCACTGTTGCTGCCACTGGATTTCCTGCTTTTAACTTGGGAAAGATGGGTAATCTCACCTAAATGTGAGTTAAAGGTGAAAGCCAACGTGTTTCGCTCCAAATCAGTACTCACAGACTGGCGGCGCCACCATCCTACCCCAAAAATCAATGGATATAGCAGCTCTAGAACTTTTGTGAGTTTGGTACATATTATACTTTTGTGCAGTAAAACATAGTGGTTTGCAAAGAGGAAGTGTAAGCATGGGAAACAGAGATTTCCTCATAACAGTGAACTTGGGGTCTTCTCAAGACTCATAACTTGCACAGCCCTATTGTCAATATACTTCCTTGTAACTTCAAAGTTCACTAGGGCAGTATCGTTACACTACGCTTTCTTACTGAAATATTAATAGGAAAAAAGAAATAAGCATGGTCAAAAGTATGCACCCATTGAGATATCAGAGGGTGAATTAGTTTTATAATTTGAAACTCTTACTAACTTTAGTGTTTCTGTTGATGGATCTGGTTGTATAAAAGCTACCCCAAACATAAGATACATGAGCGGGTTTAAGATCCTCAAGGCTTAATAAGGTGCGCACACCTGAATGATTCTTGAAACTTTATCTACACAGATGTTCTTCCACTTGATAAACCAGCAAGATGTGGTAGCCGTGATTAAGGATCCTTGTGTTCTATAGGAATTGCAACCATTCCTAGGTGTTCATTTGAGGTATTGCAGCTTGAGGAGGATTCTCAGAATGAGGCTGAACTAATTGAACAATTATGGTTTCTTCAACACCTAGGGAGGGAATAGAGTCAGCCGCTGAGTGGTACTCTAGTTCTTCCTTGTAAGCGACGGCTTTATATACTTATACTCTGTTTTACATTTTTCATCTGTATTAATTAATGGCTTAATAGTCAATAGCGCAAGGTTCATCGCCTCTTCAAAAACTTACTACTACTCCCACTGCTTCTTCAAAGTTATCCAATTATAAAAACTCTACTTTGTCCTAACAGGGGAAGACTAGGTGAAGCTTCACCCTTGGAATCATACATATAAAATGAGGTAGACAAAGGAATTGTGGGTTGTGCTGCACTAAATAGTATGACATGCTTTATAAAAAAGTAAAAGTATTTCTCATACAAAAGGTAAGGAACGCTCTTAAGTGGTAAAATAAGCTTTGGTTAGTAGTAGAGTTGTTTAAAGTAAGAATATCTATAAGAAAGCTTTACCTTTGTAATATAGTTGTTTAGAAATGTCAGAAATATAAGTTATGAGGAAAGACATGGCTTACATCATGGGTACGCTAGAACCCACAATGACACCCACAGTCCATGAAGCACAGTGGGTCTGATGGAGCTGTGAAAAGGCGCAATGGAGTGGGTGGAAGAAATGGGCTGATTGAGGGAATTATATTATCAGCAGCTAGCTTTATTGATAAAAATAAAATTAAAATGGTTTTATCTTTTAGGGGAAATAAAGTAATACAATAAAGATCACAAATAATCCAACAATCTTCTTAGTGAAGGCTGTTAGTCTTATAACAGAAGGGTGGAAGCATAGGGCATGGGATTCCAGCTCTTAGGATCAAGCCTACGCTATTCCTGAGCAGTTTTAATAATCATATAAATGACTTCAAGTTACAATTAATCGCTTACCTCTGATCAAATTGAAACTATTTGATACTACTGACCTATTTCCAGAGTTCTTTTCCTTTGAGTTTTTAGCCATGGAAAATTCTTTTGGTAAATATTTTCACCTGGAATTATCAAAGTTTTCAAAGTTTTTACAATTGCAGATGCTCTTCCTGCCGTCCTAATTGAAATTAGGTTATATCCTGGTGGCATATGTGTTAATAATGCATCAACTTACCAGCATAGTTGTAAAATCTCTTCACTAGTTGCTCAGATGTTTCAGTAAAAACAAATACTTTTGGCCTTGGGAATGATTTTGGGTGGGGAGGACCATAAAAACGGCTGCTGTTACCCATCTATCAGCCAGAGTATGACTGTAAGTCCTGGGGAACGTCCCCTGTAAGTTGATCGGGCTCTTTTCCCATTTCTGAGTAAGAAGGTACTGAAGAGGGTGGCTGTACCCCTCGTTACCCAGGGCGACTTCACCCACATGGTAGACGAGTGCTGGGTAACAGCTCTTCTGCTTTGGATCCCACACCCAGTACCCACACTCACCTCAGCAGAACTGTTATGTCTGATCAGGGAAATTTGCGCCAAGATTGCAAAAATGAAGTTGATCATTCTGAAATGAGTAGAAACAAGCCTGATTATTGGAATCCACATAGTTGAAAAGGGACAAAGATTGACTCATCAGCCGTAATCACCAATAGTCTTGATTTAGACAACACTGCAATCATCAAAATTAACTCCCTCTCAAAATTGTCGTGGGATGATCCACAACATGCAGGTAGTAGCATTTGACATCATCAACGATAGTTCAAAGCTCCCTTCCAGAAAATTGGGCGTTGCAGCCAATGCAACGCTTTTGACTGAATGAACAGCCCAGTGACTGGTCATGGGTGGGTTGAGCATCCTGAACCCATTCCCAACTAATTTCGACTGCCCCTACATGGGGCGGCTCTGGGGATTCCCACTGCTCACCAGGCCAGACGCCATCACACCAACCATTGGAAACACAGTTGAGCCTCAGTTTGGGCGTTCAAGGTCAAACCAAAAGTGACTCAGCCTGCTGCTGAATTCACCAATGTCAGTTCCCAGTAGACTTATCAGCCTCATTCCAAAATAATTTGCCAGTTAGGTCAAAATTGAGGGTCTTGAACATGGCTTGTCCCTGCATCAATTGACCACTATTTTATCAGTTGCATTGTACTAAGAAAATTGTAGTCGATTTTCTTCACTTTCATTTTATAATAAAAATTTGCCTCAAAAACTATCATTTTTGATTTTATTAGTATCCTTCTGGCTGCATTCCCACTGGCTTTTCTCTGGTGGCCCATCAGTCCTTATATCAGATGAGCTCTATCAGTAATGATGGTCACTATGGCCCCTACCGTCAAAAATTGGATTCAGCGAGCTAGATACTTCTGGCAATTCAACCCTATCATTAAAAGCTTTTACCAACAATATACTGGGATCCTGTGGTCTTAAATCCACCATCTCGAAGCAAGGATCCACTCCCTTGTCTCCTTAGTTGAATTAACCCCAACTATCAGTGACCTTGTAAAAACCATACCTGTGGTACCACCCCCTGCAGCAAGATCTCCAGTGACTGGGGCGGTCTTCATTTGGTTCATTCTCAGGTTGGTATTCACTATTACCCCGCACCAACGATTTATCATTTTCCAATGCCTAGCTCCATACAACGTCATACGTGCATCAATGCTTCTGGCATTCTGGCTTGCTTTTCGGGTGCTTACGCATCCTGACTGGCAGGCTAGTCTTACTTCTTCTGCCATTTTCATGACAATGACCCAGATAGTTAATATGATAAGTGGTAATGCCTTTTGTTAAAAATTGGGACAGGTTTACTCTAACAATGAGTACCAAATGATAAATTATGGGCTCTTCACCAATTGATAGCTCCCAACTGTTAACTGCACAGGTTCTATATATGCACAATTTGCGTTGTATGATAGTAGTTAATATTTGATTGATAATAGTATGTCGGCTATTATCTGTAGTTGAATAGATAAACCCAAAATGGTCCAATGCTAGACCTGTAATTATCCACAAAATACTATTGACGTTAGTTTAGAAGGACTTCTTCCCTTATCCGCCAGACTTGATCCACTCTCAGATTAAAAGGTTTATGGCCCTTCATCTCATCATGCGGAGTCTTCAGAAATTCCCATCTAAGTTCATCTTCTCTTCTAAGGATCATCAATCTTTACTCATTATATGACAATAGAGTCCACAACTATTGTATACAACAACAATAGATTTGAAGATGAATAGAACTTAAAAAATAATATTGAATACTAACTAAACGTTTATATTAATGTGAATTGGTAGGGAATCTATGTAGGGAATTCAGCGCCCAACTCTTCAGTTGGCGCCTCAGCCATGAAATGAAAGCCGTTGCCATTATTCTTCCCTTCAACGTCTCATCAGCGATGGTCTTCTTTATCTGGTTAGGATTCCTCCGTCATACATCCTCAAGACCTAAAACGGAAAGAGCCAGAAAACATGTCCCTAATGTTTCAAACATGATCACAACAAACCAGCCATACTTGTATGATGACCTACTTAGGTAATGGGACTCTTTACCTATCATGGCATTTCACAAATCATCTGATAGTTTGCTAGGCTTAGGCAGCATCACTCGCCTTGCAACTGCTCATTAAAAATATCCAATCGCTCAGTGATGAAACCTGACCAACCCAATCAGTACACCTGATAGTTAATCATTAATTAACTATCAGATGCCCCCATTTTGTCAGCGACTCTCCTGATGAGATCTTAAGTGTTACTTGGATCAATTCTCAACAGATCTGAACCTAGCAAATTACTTAAAATCCTGAAAGCTATTAACCTGAAATTGGGGTCAACTGATATTAATATCACTCACTATTGGGAATTATCTCTAGCGATCCACAAGTAATCTAAGAGGCTGGGAAGGTGGGCAAATATCCCAACTCCTTTAGATAAGACTCATTTCTAATTCTGAAGGGGTGCAAGGCCCTATCCAGCTTGAGAGTTGGCGCCTTGGGCCTTACACAAAGGCTTAAAGATCCTCCTCCAAAATTAACTAGTGGAGAGAATTGTTTTTCAGGATGGATAACTTAATAATGTCCAGATTCTTTGTAGATTGGATGTGACATACCAAGGTAGGCGGGTTAAATTTTAGCCAGAAATAATGGAGTTTAACTTAGCTAAAATTCTGTGGGTGGTCAAGTTAACTTTACAAATTATCTGGATAAACTTATTTATAGGGACTCTTTTATATTCTAGGACAATAGAATTCTCTCTATCAGTCTATATAAATTATGATTCTTAATCATTGTGATGTCTGTGAGGCTGTTAATATTATATTATCTCATCAATATTGGCATAAATTCATTTACTTATAAAATACTGTGTATCAAAGGGTAGGGATCTTAAGTGTTGCAATTTGGTCTGACTAACCATATGAACAAATTGTTATTTACTTAATTATATAACTAGTTTTAGATTGAGGCTTTGATTGACTTTTAACTTTATGCATATGCTAGTCCGCCATATCTCAATTAGCTGTAGTATACTATGTTTATTAAGTATCATTGCAGACTTTAGTTAAAATTAAAAGATATAATCAATAATTTGCCACCCTTCTGGCACAAAAACCAAGATAAGATTTACTTTGTCCTTGGCCAAATACAATTAAAACACTTATTATAATATTATCTCATCCTGTTCACAGTTCTGTTGAAAATGCATTGTTAAAATGGGTTATTTATACTTGACCTTTAAAGAGCTTTTCTTTCCTGGAATGATAACTTTAGTTTACATATTTATTTTGACAGCTATTTTTGATAATCACACAGTAGAGATGGGCGATTTCAACAAATCTTAATTATAACTGGGTTAAAGCTGTATCAGGCAATGGGCAAAATGGTGCGCTGAAGGGCAAGAAACGCCCAGGAGGGAACTGGCACCCAATGCCGCCAAGAAACCACAAACACAGACATCATCCGTGTTTGTGGAGTTCACCACTAAACAAAACTTATATATAAAATCCAGTATGCCCACCCCCTATCAAAGGTGGAGCATAGGCTCCAAATTTTCCCAGGGGTTGATTCTCTAGCTCTTTGGGAGAAAGTGGGCGAGGCATAGGCCTCCCTTTTCCCACATGCGGTTTACATTGCCACCTATACCATCCACCACAGCTGGATCATTATGGTCTTTAAAACCAAAAAAGATGAAAACGTTGCTGCAAAAGTCTGCATCAAAATTGCCCTCCCAGAGGGCAAACAAATTGTGAAAACCACGCACACCAGATGGAACAAAGCAAACACTTCATTCATCTCCTTCAACTCACTCCCTACCAATCTTCCTCAAAGGTAATTGAGGAGGAGCTCCAACATGGACTAGCCATCTATGAAGAAATTAAACAACTCAAACTACAGAGGTTTCACCTGATGCTGAACCTGTGCACAGGAAAGGCAATCGCCGTGATCAACCTGATCCCCAAGGTGGCCGCAGACCTCATAAGAATCCCATGCACAGCAGTGTTTAACCTCCCAGATGGTGGAGTGTCAAAGGTATTTTACATCACACCGGATAGCACACCGCCTATCTGCAACCACTGCAACGCATTGGGACACAAGGAACATGCATGACCCATGAATGAGGGCATTTTGGCCTCAGACTTCTGCAATGACACCATGGATTAAGATGATAAAGACTTCACCAAAATAATTGACACTAACCACTACTTCCTCTTGGGAGAGGATGGGCAATACATCCTCATGGACCCAGTATCACCCAAACTACGCAAAATGGTACAGAAGGCCAAAAACGGGCATCAGCCAAGGCTGCATCACTCGCAGCCTCCTCCATCAATCCTGGCTAAATTCAGGAGGACATAGAGGAAATCAACCAAGCCAAGCAATCAGATCAGAATGCCCAAGCTGAGGAGGACATGGTGGAAATTAACCATGCCACCCGATCAGAGCAGAAAGCCCAATCTGAAATTTTTCTCAACAATTTGACTGAATCACCATGTGGTATCAATCAAGTGAACTTAGCATAACACTTCAACTCCACTATGGGCTAAAAGCGGGACCCAGTTCTGCAAATTTGAACCCTGCAACCACAGAAAACAATCAGCGCACCACACTGGACCACCATGAGTCACAAGCGGGAAAATCTAACTTTAACACAAAAACTACAAGACATATGCGAAATCAGCACAGGGCAAGGGATCAGACAATGACACAGAGTGAACTGTCCCAGTGACATGGAGCAAATACCAGAATATGAGCTGGGTAGGGCCAGGCGGCCCTGCCAACTGCTCCTGAGGCACTGTGGGCACCACACTATCAATAGGGACGTTAAACATCATGGGAGCCAGGGCTCAAGCGTCACAAGACAAAAAACTGGACTTTCTGAAAAAACCCCCTGTAGATATCTTGGCCATCAAAGAAAACCACTGTCTACAGGGGAAGAGGGATCCTGGTCAGCCAGGGTCTCACCATCCCTATTGGTATGGACAACCCACTGTGAGGTGGTCGTCCAAAATACCAACAAATTAAAAAATCATAAACTCCTCTTCATATCTGTATGGCCGCATCCTGGTAGCAATAATTGCATGCTAAGAGGACAAAATCTTGATAGCATGCAACTATGTCCCATGCAACACATATGAGATGAAACAATTCCTCAATACAATCCTAACACTCACCCTACCACTAGATACCATCCTGTTGGGCGACTTTGACTGCTGTGGTAACCCCAACACGGACCAATGGCCTAACCCCAGGAGTTACCCCCAGGCACACCAAATTGTGTGCAATGAAGGCATCCCATGGCCTACACAATACCTCCCCAGATCATCACTCCTTCCCCACATAACCTTCCCCAAGATACGTGAGGGAACTCATCTCAATGAGCTGCATCAACTTCATCCTCGCCCCAAAAACCCACCACTCAAACATCTCCAACTTCTCAACAAAAAAAGATCAATACTTTGATCGCTGACTATTTTGGTGCATCTTTCACCAACCAAACTCCCATACAGACTGTCAGATTCTGGTGGTTGACTCAAAAATAAACCTTCAACAACCATCAGATCAGGCTGATTATCCTTTCAACGCTTGATCTAACGCCTATTGCAATTATACAACTCAGGCCAATTATCGCAATAACAATTCAATTGAGTAATTTATCAGGCGCTCAGCCCAAATATGCTCGCATATTATGGCAAATTCTGATGCATCAAATCTCAGCAATTGGTACCAATTATCAAAACACAAACCATTTAATTGTATACAAAATAATTAGGGGATGCCCCAAAGTTAACGTCTGAAAATCCCATAGACTTCAGACAAACAATAAACGTAATCAATTTCCCACATGAGGGCAAAATTTGTATGCCACTACATGCAATCGGCATGATAGCACTTATGTGGACTGCCAGAAAGGGGTACTTAGTGCTATTGAGGAAGAGGCCTGCCAACATCCCAATTAGGGGTGCGTCATATTCTTCAATTAAGGACAGAATTATACAGAAGGTGTGTTTTGTCAGCAGTAGAAAGAAACTGAAATCCTGAAGATTTTAGGACAACTTTCATGCTTTTATCACAATTTTTGTACCTGAAATCCTCCCAATTTCAAGAGTATTTTGCCACCATTGAACCTAGGATAAGGTTTCAGTCATAGGCCGAGCTGAGTGGCAAAATAGCTGCTGAAACTTTGTTCTAGATCTGGCCAGGAGATGCCCTAGAGGCATAAATACTGGCGCCTGGCCTAATGACCATCGTCAGATAAATAGCTTAAATAAAAGTTGTATTTATTTTATCCTTTTCCTGGTTTTTTATCCGAATCCTAACCTTGGAGAAGTGTCAACAAACTGGAAGGAACAAATCCCCAGTTTTTATTTAATCCTGCCTTGGACAAAGTTCCAGATTATGAAGGAAAACTTACACCCAAAATCAGCCAGAAGAGTTGAGGCGAATTTAAAAGGCCTAGTGAATTAATAGATGGTCTGAATCCTGTAAACCACAGGCAATATCAAGGATCAAACATCTGAACTTCAGCCCAAATAGATGTTCAGGATATTAATTTCCAAGTGAGCAATCCTCAGATTTTGACAACTGGTGCTCACTCAAAACTGGTGATACTCTCCGATATGGATTCTAGTAACCAATTCCTGGAAGAATCGCCAGATGAACCAACAACATTGAGATGGAAACTAAAGTCAAGGCCATCTTGGATTATTCTCCCAGTCAACATGGCTCCACAGCTGGTACCTCCTACACCCATAATCTTGTCAATGTGGGGGAGCTCATAATGCAAAACCAATCATCCTGAATAGGGATGAGGATGATGCCTTGAACAACAAGGAATTTTCAAGAATTTGAACGGTTGTATCAAGATTGCAGGCCAGAAACACTGAAATTACTCAGGAAATCTGGGAATTCAGAATGCAATTATCAACTGAAAATTCCTAACTAGATATTATGGGCAAAGACATTGAGAGCAAAGCATCTAATCAAGCTTTATATGAAGAAAAGCCTGACATTGTCAAAAAACAAAGCAGCTGATGTTCACCCAGATTTGACAAAAGAAAAGGGAAAAAGCTCTGTCTATTAAGCCAAAAAACAGTTTGGAAAAACTAAAGGTCGAATTCAGGCATCAGAATCCAGTAGTTCAAAGCAATATTATTAAACTGAATCATCAGAAATTGACACCAATGCAGAGACTAATATCTCAAACATCTATTCTATGCCTAGAATAATGGTAGCAATCCCGACTCCAAACACCTTCCAATGGGAAAGAGGGCCAATTATGAGCAACAATACACTAAGACGCTCAAGAAGATGTACAACCCCTGTGGCCAAAACAGGGCGAGTTGACTTCAAACCATTGAATCTACCCAAGTTTGATAAGGATGGAAACGATCACTCTTTCCTAAAGTTATTTGAAAAAGCAATGAGAGGAGCATCAGACCATGCTAAAGGATCGGCACTGATTAACTCACTCAATGCCCATATCTGTGACCTCGTTATTCCCTATTTGGGCGACAATTGGTCCTATATGGATGCCAAAATTGCAATAAACAAACAGTTTGGAGGTCCTGAGAAACTAGAAACCTGAAAAAGAGAGCTTCTTAATATCAAATTCAAACAGAATGAGACTATTAGGGACTTTGCGGATAGATTCTTCCATGAGGCACAAGTTCTGCTTGGGTGCAATGCAATAATTAAGTTTGATGCCAAGATTGCATTGGAGCACGTGATTAAGCCCTTCCGTAAACTGCACAATGTCATGTTGACTGCATTCAATGGAAGCTTGGAAATCCAAGACCTCAACAATTACTTGAGAAGCTGTTCCTGTAATTTCAACACACCTACTTGGGCCAAAGATCAGCAAAAATTTCAATTTTCGGGCCCAAAAGCAACACAATGTCTGACAAGGGGAAAAATTTCCAAAATACGAACCAAAAATTTGAGCAAAAACAGCAAACAGGGCCGATTACTTGCCACAATTGTGGTAAACTTGGTATTTTGCTAGAAAATACTACAGACAGTCCAACAAAAAGCCTGGGGTCAACTTTGCTCTAGAAATTAACAGTGACAGTGAGGCTGGAAAAGAGCAGGTGAAGTAGAGGCGAATGCTCTAACTCCACCGATTTTCAAACCATTCCGCTTGACCCTGAAGAGCTCCTTAGAGCCAAAGATCTTGCTGAAAATAACCATATTGGGGCTAATAATGTCATGATGGTCACTACTTGGGCCACCGCAAAAGCAACTAAACCCTTGAAAATAACCAAAGAAGCCCTAGCAGAGGTATCAAAAACTTACGTGAAGCAAAAAATTGATCAGGGCTTGTATCTACAACCCAGATGTTCAGCCGATTTACATAAGCTTAACAACGTTCAAGTAGCTATTTTCCATGAAGACCCTATCAGAAAACTTCCCAGATATTTGCTCAAGCCTGAAAGCACACCTGGAATTGGGCAACAGCCACAGCATTCACACAATAAATACCTCTGGAAACTACTCTGAACGTAATTATGTGGACATTTTCAGTGAACAAGGTGCAAGTTTAGGCCATTGTTGATAGTGGCGCTCCTATCAATATAGTCAGTACAAAATTGGTTAAAAAACTGAAAATTACGCTAATGTTGCCCACTGCCAGGAATATGGAACCGCAAGAGCGCATACCACCAAATCGCTGGGCGCCTAAAGTACCCTACCGCTCCAATTTGGATCCATTGTAGTAATGGCACCTGCCATAGTGTTGCCAAATACAAACTATGATATCCTAATCAAGACTGATTTCCTAAGAAGATATGGAGTTGTTACCAATCATAAGGACAATACTCTCACCATTCATGGTCAGACTATTCCACTTTACTATAACAGGGATAAGGCAGTTGAGAAAAATAAACCCAGCCTATTCATAAATCTGGCCTACAAAGATGGAGTCATCCCAATTGAGTATTCCAAAGCTCAGTCAAAGATAAAACCACTTCCCACTCATATTGATGAGTCAATTGGCATTCCACTTCAATTGAATCAGACCATCACTATACCATCCAGAGAACAAGTAATTGTCCTGATGGGACTAACAATTAATATCCGGAAGGACTTTATGGTGAAGTATATCAACCATGGATTAAATTCTCGATTTGAACCAAACATTGCCCCTGTTATTATCATTCTGGGCTATGGAGAAATAAATATCTTGTGTGCAAACCTGAAAAATTGGCCATTTCTATCAGGTGACATAAATTAATCGCTTTTCTGCATCTGTTCCCTACCACAGAAATTCACTCATTCCATGAGTTCAGAACTTTTGTCAAATTAGGGCTCCCCTATTAGGACCAACTCAGCATAAATAATGTTGTCTATGGCCAATCTAAGCAACCTGACCAACTCTGAGAAAGGCCAAGCTCAGGTGTTATTCTCTAAATATCAGGTAATATTTACACAAGATGATTTCAACTTGAATTGTGTTAATGATTTCACCCACAAAATCAATTCTGGAGATCATAAACCTATTTGATTATGCCCAATTAGATGCTCAAAATTATCAGAAGAAGTAGTATCCAAGGAGATTAAGGAACTCATCAATCGCGGCATCTAGTCCCTTCAAAAAGTCCATGGGCAGCACCAATTCTAATAGTGAAAAAGAAGGATGTAAGCAACCGAGTAGTAATCAACTATCTTAAGTTAAACAACATCATTAAAAAGAACTCGTACCCACTGCCACAAATTGATGATGATTTGGATAGGCTAGGGGCGCGAAGTTCTTCTCAGCAATGGATCTTATCACCGCATATTGACAAATAGATCTTCCTGAAGAGGAGCGTGAGAAATATTCAATCATAACCCATGAGGGCCTATTCTAGCTGACGAGAATGCCTCAATGGCTCTGCAATACCCTGGCTACATTCCAACGGGCAATGGACATAATCCTTGGAGATTTAAAATTATCATTTGTACTAGTTTACCTTGACGATATCAACGTTTTCAGCCGCACTTTTGACAACCATCTGGAACACTTAGAGAAGGTTTTCAAAAGACTAGCTGCTGCAAACTTAAAAATCAAGCCCAGGAAATGTCAGTTTTTAAAGACCAACTGGAATACCTCAGATTTGTGATAGATAAAGTGGGTCTTCAGCCCCAACCCTTTAAGTTGGATGCCATCTCCAAAATGAAATGGCCCAAATATAAGCGCAATATTCAAGTATTCCTAGGCATGATTGGATAGTATCGGTGATTTAT
This sequence comes from Massospora cicadina, assembly GCA_022478985.1. Lineage (NCBI taxonomy): Eukaryota > Fungi > Entomophthoromycota > Entomophthoromycetes > Entomophthorales > Entomophthoraceae > Massospora > Massospora cicadina. The sequence goes on along the minus strand of JAKSZP010000045.1, from coordinate 185,239 downwards.
TGCCAACTTTGCACAACATGTAGAGCCGCTATCCTATTTGCTTAAAGATAAGGTCCATTTGAATGGACTCCAGCTTTCCAGGATGCATTTGACCAACTCCAATTGGCCCTTTTAAGCGCACCTGTTCTTTGATATCTGGACTTTGATCATAATTTATCATCCAAACTGATTCATCTAGAACAGCAGTGGGGGCCATGTTATCCCAAGTTGGAGAAGATGGTGAAGAACATCCAGTTGCCTTTGCTAAACAGACCCTAAACATTCACAAAAAGAACTACACAGTGACGGAATGAGAATGCTTAGCTGTCATATATGCTTGCAAGCAATTTTGGGTCTACCTTCATGGTACTCATTTCAAAGTTGTTACTGATCATGCTTTCCTAAGATGGTTGAATAACTTAAGAGAACCTGAGGGCTGATTAGCCCGCTAGGCATTAATGCTTCAAGCCTATGACTACACTATCGAGCATCAAGCAGGCGCAAAACACCAAAACGCCAACTGTCTATCCGAACTACCCACCATTGCAACATTTAGTCAGGCCGCTGATGAGTTGTAAATGAAAATGATAACCGGAAAGTATCAAGATGAGCCTAAATATGTCCAAAAAATACTAAAAGAACTATGAAAGAATAAAACCGTTGAAAAGGGGATGCTTTAAAAGATCATTGAGGACAAAAAGTTTATTTTTCCAAGACCATCAGCCCAAACAGACCTAATATTGGCAGCGCATAAGGCCATAGGGCATGGCGGATTCAAGAAAATGAAAGAGCATCTGAAGCAATTCTACAAATGGGAGTCAATGCATTTCGACATCCAAGAAATGCTAGAATGCTGTGCAGAGTGTCAGGGCGAAAAACCATTCCAATAAAGCACATCTTACCAGTTTGTTCAGCCCAATTTTTCCTGGCATACTGTATCTATTGATGTTGTGGGCCCACTTCCAACAAGCAATACAAAGGCCAAGTACATAATCATAGCCATCAACCACTTGACTAAATAGGTCGAGGCAAGGCTATTTGGGAAGCTGGGGTGGCAACTACTGCCAAGTTCGTACTTAAAAACATCATCCACAAAAATGGATGCCCTCAGGTTATTCTGACTGATAATGGAACCAACTTTACTGCCAATGTCCTTGCCAAGCTCAACCAACTAATGGGAGTACGTGGTGTGCTATCTGCTCCCTATCACCCCAAAACTAATAGACTGTTGAGAGCGCATATGGGACATTGGTGAACATTATCCGGAAATTAACCTTGGCCAAACCATCCAAATAAAGTACATATCTAAGTTCAGTAGTCTTCACCTACAATATCTCCTACCATTCATCAACCAGGATGTCCCCGTTTCAAGTATTATAAGGTAGACACCCATCCCTACCAACACTGTTATATTTAGCCCTAGAGTATCCCGGTGTAACCAATTACCCTCAGTACGTTGAGAAGCTTGTGGATGCCTTAATCAAACTATAAGCACAACCCTTTAATAACAGTTTTGCCGAGAAAAAGGCCTTATATCAAAAGGACTTAGAGAATCGCTACCCTCTGGCCAAATTTGAAGTTAATGATGAAGTTTTATTTTTCAATACCCATGGATTGGGTCAAATGCAAAAGTTAGATTGTATCTGGGTTGGGCCATTTGAAGTGACTGATAAAACGTCTAAGTTCATATACACCATCAAGGATATTAGAACCAGCCATATATACAACTGAGTCCATGCAAAATTCCTAAGAAGGTTTAATATGTGGGCCAACTAAGAAAAGAAAAAGTTGAAAAAATATAAAAAGATAAAAATATAAAAACAAGACCAAAACTCAAAACTCAAAAAAAGAAAATACTTATAGTTCTATACTAATTAATTTTTAGTTTGCACTTGAGGTTGGGGGAGGGGATCCAACTTCAGACTCAATGGGCAATTGGCCCATCATTCTTCAGACCCATCAGCTGGTCTGGCCAAGGTTACCAACTAGAAAAACCAACTCTATTCTCGTCAGGCATTTGGACCATTAAAAAGACCAATATAAGCTAATCAGGAATCTTAGGGCTTATGTTCGAGTCAAGAGGGGGAAATGTCAGATTCTGGTAGTTGACTCAAAGATAAACCTCTAACAACCCTCAGATCAGGCCGATTATCCTTCCAAAGCTTGAGATAACGCCTATTGCAATTATACAACTTGGGCTGATAATCTCAATGACAATTCTTTGGAGTAATTTATCAGGCGCTCAGCCCAAATATGCTCGCATATTATGGCAAATTCTGATGCATCAAATCTCAGCAATTGGTCCCAAAAACCAAAACACATACATTTAATCATATACAAAATAATTTGGGGATGACCTGAAGTTAACATATGAAAATCCCGTGGACTTCAGATCAATGAAAAATGAAATCAATTTCCCACATGAGGGCAAAATTTGTATGTTGATACGCTTAATTGACATGATAGCACTTAAGTGAACTGCCCAAAAGGGGTTACTTAGTGCTATCAAGAAAGAGATACTGCTGACGTCCCTATTAGGGATGCATCATTTTCTTCAATTGAGGCAAAATTCTCACAGAAGGTGTGTTTCATCAGCAGTATGACAAAACTGAAATCCTGAAGATCTTAGGACAACTTTGCATGCTTTTATCGCAATTTTTGTACCTGAAATCCTCCCAATTTCGAGAGTATTTTACCACCAATGAACCTAAGAAAAGGTTTCAGTCATAGGCCGAGCTGAGTGGTAAAATAGCTATTGAAATTTTGTGCTAAATGTGGCCAGAAGATGCCCTAGAGGTATATATTTTGGCGCCTGGCCTAATGACCATCATCAACTAGATGGTTTAAATAAAGTCTGTAGGTATTTTATCCTTTTCCTGGTTTTTATACAAATCCTAACTTTTGAGAAGTGTCAACAAACTGCAAGGACCAAATCCCCAGTTTGTATGAAATCCTGCTTTGGACAAAGTTCCCAATTACAAAGTAAAACTTACGCCTGAAATCAGCCAGAAGAGTTGAGGCGAATTTAATAGGCCTAGTGATTTAATAGACGGTCCAAATCCTGTAAACCACAGGCACTATCAAGGCTCAAACATCAGAGCTTCAGCCCGAGTAGATGTGCTGGATATTATTTTTTTCAAGCAAGCGATCCTCAGATTTTGACATAGGCGTTGACCTGGAGGAAGCTACACCTGGAAAACATAAAATTGCCCAAGATATATTACTGGGTTTGAACATAAGGACATGAACCAAAAATTCGCAACCCCATTCATATCAGACCCCATCAAAACCTGGGAAAAATTTCAAAGTTGAACTATTAAATAAAACTTGCCATCTCATCTCGCGTAAGTACACTGCTGACAAAGCCACAATTAGGTGCACCTTGGTGGAACTGGACCAATTCGAGCTCAACACCCTGAAGTCTAGCTATAGCCCCAAATGGGGTGCAAATGGGCGGAAATATCCACCCGCCTAAACGCCCTCATATTCGAACACCAGCACAGAATCAAAGTATTGAGAAAAGGTATGTTCATAAAAGAATGTGAGACCTGCTCAACATACTTCTTCTAACAATTCCACTCACACAGCAACCAGCCAACATGCACACAGGTATGCAAAGATGACAGCACTGTGGCAACTGACCCAGCGGAGGTCAAGGCGGAAGTACACTTCTACTACACCAAACTATACCGCAACACCCCAACTGACCCCAAAAAATTAAAGATTTTATACACTACCAGAATAAAAAGTGCACTGCTGGACTATAACCTCCTATGCCCAATCAAATAAGAGGAGTTATGGGACAAGGTCCGCGGTGCACCACATAGGAAATGCCCAGGGCGTGATGGGATACCCTACAAACTCTACAAAAAATACTTCAAGCAAATCGCCCCCTCTTCTCGGCATCAATGAACCAGTGCCTGACGGAGACACGCCTCCTACATGGTGGGTAGAACTCCTATGTCATAACCCTTTTTAAGAAGGGAGACAAATTGGACCTGGCCAACTGGCAACCAATTGCACTCTCTAACACTGATTCTAAACTACTTGCAAAAATTTTAGCCACCAGATTAGGCACAATAGCATCCAAAGTCCTGTCTCCAAATCAGTTTAGTTTATACCAGGGCGTTCAATCTGTACCAATATACACTCTGTTGCCAACATATGCCAGTCCAAAGCAACTGGAGCCCTGGTATTCTTAGACCAGGAGAAGGCATATGACCGCGTTAGTTGGCCATACCTGAAGGAATGCAAAGCTCCTATAAACTTCCGCCTAAATTTATAAACTGAGTGATGCTCCTTACAGAATCTGCATCCTTGGTTTTATGCGGCCCTGACTTCCTAACTAACAAGATCACACCACACAGAGGGCTCAAACAAGGGGACCCCCTTGACCCACTGCCGTATATCTTCAATATTGATCCACTCCTTCGCATCGCTGACTCACGCCTCATGGGCATAATTGCACAAATTCAACCAACAGTCAAGATACTAGCCTTTGCGGATGTCTTCATAATAGGTTTAGCTAACAACAATGATGCCCAACAGCTGGAACGCACCCTGGAGGAATATACCATTGTGAGCAATGCATCGCTCAATGAAAAAAAACGTTTAATCTTCCTAGGCAAGTACACTAACAACTGGGCTACAACACCCAAACCTCACAGCCCCCATGAAGAAACAACCCACTCACCCTACCATCCACACCACCTCCTTCAACCAACCCTGTCCGCCACCTTCGGTATATGGCTGAAAACAGGGGGGTAGCCAATGAGACAATTGAGAACATACTACTACAGCAAATGTCCAACTGTGTCGCCTCCCTTAAGGGAAGATCTCAAGGACTAAAGGGGCGAGTAACAGTTTCCAACTCACTCAACCTCCCAATTCTGTGGTTCCCCACCCACGTAATCTCCTTATTACCTACATTCATATCCTCAATCCGCGCACCTATCCAGGGATGGCTATGTCCTGGGTCACAGCCATCTCTACGGGTGGAAACATTATTTGGCCCACACTCCAGCGGAGGCATGGGCCTAATAGACTTTGAGGTCCACGCCAACCGCATATTGGGCAGCTGGTTAAAGGAAGTCCTAGCCCCAGACCTATTACAACACTGGTCTAGAGCGGCAAGGGCCAACCTTGCACAGGCGTTCAAACTATCCAACCCACACAACCTGTCCAGCATGCTCACATATTAGGTAAACCACCCCAATGCAGTGGGCCCACATGGAACCCCCCTCACTTCAAACGTCCTCTCCGCACCATTCAGCACATGGGGTGGACCATCACTCTCACAGGCACTAGTCAGGGAAGGGAAAGGCCTAGAGCTCATTTCACTATAAAGAAACCAGATGACCACCCCCAGAGGGACACACACAATTTGGCCCCATTCATCGCAAGAATTGACTACCTGGATGCTTTAGCCATCCCTTAGATCTCACAAACACAGAAGGCAATATGGAGCTTAACACATCATCCGCTCCTCCAGCCAAGGGTAAGAGCTAACACCTGGAGTTACCTCAGAAGAACCTACAGAACAGAGGATAGCTCCAACTCTCTTTATGAAGCATGCGCAGTGTGTGGAGGGGGATGGCACCCTGAACCACCACCTCAAAGCATGCACCCCATGTAGAGCCATATGGCTGGAAGTTGCGCGTCTGTTAAGAAGCCAAAATGACCAGGAGCTGTCAATCTCCAGAAGCCTCCTCACACTCTAACTTTAATCCCTGATACCACTAACAATTTATTCCTGATAGCCACCATTGCAATGTGGACATTTACACCGTAGCACTGGAAGCCTTCAAGGAAACTGTGCCCACCATCCGTGGTACAATCAGCAGATTTCACCTACACCTACTGGAACAGTTTTAAGCCTGGCTATACGGATACATGAGGCTGAAGAAACAACAACTTGTTGACTCATGGTTTTCAGTCTGCTTTCTGCATACGGACCCCTTCCTTCACACCTGCTTCATAAAAGGGAAACCCCTTTGGAGTAAGGCATTCAACCCCTCTATACCTGGTGGTACGAGCTGGAAACAGGGGTAGCTCGTCATTCTAGGGTGCCTAAATCTCGCTATACTTTACCTCCCCTTAACTCATTACATATATCGGTATTGTCCATCCCTGGTTGGCTTACCTCAGTTAAATAAAATATACTTGACCTTGGTCCTGCATCAGCACAAAATTGTTGTTTTTTGGTTAAATACCAATATCACCAATATATAGTGTCTCCTCCAGGGCCATACTTCCCATGTCATTCCAGAAAATTTGTGCAATTGATAACCATTTCTAAGTGAACTTTAGCTTTCAAGTATCTAGAATAGATAGTACCTAGAATTTTAGTATTTCTTAATGGGTGTCAAGATTCTGATATGACTGAACAATAATCCCTGAAGAGCTACAAAAGATTGGTAAGAATCCACTGACTAGGATGATTAATTACGAGTATTTAAGTGCCTTGAAATGAGGCGATTTTGGGATATAACAAATTATTATTAGATCTTCTACAAATAAGGTGATAAGGAGATGTTGACATTTGACAAATATATTATTTAGATCGCCTTGAACTAAGGCGATAGAGAAGCTAAGAATACCATCCTTAAACCAATGAGAATATGGTGGAACAGAATAGTCTAAGCCAAGGGAACGGTATCAATTGAGTTGCTGATATATAAGCAGGATAGGGCGATTGAAGAAGGAGGTTGTTTGTCTTTTTTGATAGAACAGAACAGCGAAGAACTAATGTATTCATTTAATAAAATAAAGTGTCTTCAGGGAAATTGCTCCATATCTTCTTATATTTTCAAGTTTGTTTGAAGGACTGATGATCCTCACACCATCCTTCTGTTGTTCAGTGGGTCACCCTGTGTGACCTTTATGGCATATTCTAATGGTATCGCCAAAAATTATAAAAGTGATGCTCAATACAGGGGGCCCAATGATCAACCACTATAAATTATAAATCTCCAGTCTCTGGCTATGTCACATCACGCCTGCTTTAAATGAGAATCTTCATGCAACACTGCACCAGCCAAATATGAGTAACTCAAACTTGCTTTAGATGCGTTAATCAAAAAGTGGATGACTTCTTCAGGAGTGGAATGACGTTATGACCAGCTTGACAGCAAGTTTGGTAAATGCAAATTCTGGGCTAACAAAACAAGCAACTTACTAATCACTTGGATGACACTACTGAATGACTGCATTGCACGAAACTGAAATTTAATGGTACCTCCCAGCCCTCTCTTTGGGAATAGGTAGAATGACAAGTGGCTGCTTAAGGAGAATTATATGATGAGGAATTTGACGCTGGAATGAGCTACTACTCCCAGGAGGGAAGATCTGGTATGGTTATGAATTTGGGAGTCAATTACACAAGTGATGGCAGTAATGCACATCAAAGAGGCCCACATTACCTCTTATCACCAAACAACCCCACATTTCTGTGCCAGTACCTCAGCAAGCAAACGCCTCTGGATCTTGACCCATTCCTCAGTATGTCCCAAAAGGTCATGTTTATGAGCCAGAGGAGGAGGTCTGTATTGATAAACTGCCTTCTTTTGACCTCAATGGAAATATCCATGGGTTATTTAAATGGTTTGAGCTTAAAGCAGAATGTGCCCCGGATAGGCATAAACTAAACTTTTAATTTATGCCTTGGATGTAGGGAGTACCAATCAAGTCACTTGCTATCTTTCAAGTGCTCTGTTACATACCAAAAATAAAAAAGTACTGTGCTGCAGCTATTTGGGGAAACTCAATAATGTCACAGTGAAAGGCGGATTTTTGACTATTGAGGTCCACTGTAATGATACCCTCACGGCGTTTGCTGACCATTTTATGGAAGAAGCTCATGTGCTGATTAAGGCAGGCGTTCTAGTAGAAGCTGACGTATGCATTTCAATGACCTTCGAGGTAAATCCATACTGTGAGCTTTACAATTTCATTTTTCTGATTTTTGCAATGACGTCCCCCTGCTCAAAATTGTTCAGCTCTTGCACCATATATCCGCTAACTTCCCTCCACCTGATATAGAGCGGAAACATACCTCCGCCACTGAACCCTCTTATTTGGTGGAATACTCTTGTCCTGCCCACATTGCCTAGTAACCCTAGCCTTATTATAATCCCGCACCTCATTCTTGGCTATGTTACCCCCAGCAGTTCGACTTCCACTCCATCCCCATTTACAAAAATCATCAGCAACCCAACTACCAAACTGGACCTAATTACGCCAAGTGGCAGCAATCATCTTACTGACCTGGCCCGGGCTACGCCAATTGTAAACAACCAAACTATCAACCTGGCACCTCTTATGAAAACTAAGGATGCAGATCTTATGGGGTTATTTGCTTTTAATTGGTCGCCCTGGGCACCTGGCATGGTGTTGCCCTAATCGTTATGTTCAATACGCGCAGCAGGACCAATACTACCAGGAAAAGATGGAGCGAAGTAGAGATGGGACTCTCTACCTCTGCTAACCCAGTCCTGAACTTCCCACCTGAATCAATTGTAGTATATCCAGTGGAAGTCCCTCAATATGATGACGGGATTTTATACCAGCAACCAGTTAGAGGAGTGAACATACTGGCATGAGCGCAAGTCAAGGCCGTGGCGGATGAAGGACCTCAGGAGCAACTGAAGCTATAAGCCTGCCTGATGTTTGATCAAGATTCCTCAGAAAAGCTGGATCCCGCCGCAGATGCACCAACTCTGATAGGAGTAAACGTCGCCCTTCTGGTAAATGCCATTGTTAAAGAATACCACAAAGTCAGTGAAGGTATTATGAGTTTTCTTGGAAATAAGATCCCATGAATGTCCACATATTAAACAATTAATATTCTTCTTATTTTTTTTGTACATACTGTGACATTTTTGATGCAAAAAATAGAATTTGCACTATAATAAATACAGGCTCTGCAGTCTTCATAGTTATTACTAATTTCCATGGCAAAGTTGATGTTAAAGCCTGATATGGAACATCAAATGGTGTTCAGGACCGCTGGAACGGAAATCACTATCTTTGAGGGAGTGTACAGCGCATTACCTTTGCGGTTTGGGTACATAATTGTTGTAGCTCAGGTAATAGTGATTTCTAACAGTAAATACGACCTTCTAATTGGAACTGCTTTCCTGTGAAACTTCAGTGCTGTCACTGATATGACAGAGGAGACCTTTAAAATTCTGGGGCGGTGGATCCTGATTTACTTTACCTAAAGCGGAGTGTTGAAGGATCTGGTGCACATGGGGATATATTAATCTCACATATAGTGATGGGGTTATTTTGTTCGCTATAATTGACTAAAAAGCAAGACTCAGACCCTTCCCCAGCAGTTATACAAATATCAAGGGCTATCTCTCTAAGCTGCTGGTCCTATATCTATTCCTTACAGACACAAAGTCATAGTGAACTCTGAATTAGAGGTGGAAGTTCCAGCTGGACTCATGGCGAGGTCATTGGGCCCTATCAGTAAAAGCAGCTTGAGCCTCATGTGGCTCCAGGAACTATACTCCCAAGCCATAGGAGATCAAAGTTTTGTTAGTAAATCTCCAGAGCAAATCAATGTAAATCCACCGACAACAAATAGTGGCGTATTTACACTTGCCCCATTTGAGGAGGCCCTTCAGGTGCACGAGTTCAGTTCACTGGATGAGTTAGGTCTAACTGTTGAGTTATATCCAAGAATAATGACAGTGGTACTGCAGGAGAAATTAATAGGGTTATCTGAAGAACAAAAAGGCCAAGCAATAGCTTTTATTTCAGAAATATAAGGAGTTTTTCACCATTGATGACCACAATTTAGGATGTGCTTGGAGAATGGTCCATCAATTAGACATGGGGATCATCCTCCCATCAGATCTAGGCTGATCCACTGATCAAAGGCAGATGAAGACATTGTCACTAAGAAATTAATAAGTTGCTGGAGCAAAAGATGCTCGAACTGTCCAAGTGTCCATGGGCTTTTCTCATTCTGATTGTAAAAAAGAAGGATGGTACTAACTGGGTGGCGATAGACCACTGAAAGCTCAACAGTATTGCAAAGAAGGATTTATATCCTTTGCCTTGGATTAACAATGCATCGGATCAGTTAGGAGGAGATTGATACTTCTCAGCAATGGATTTGCTAAGGGTTACTGGCAAATTGAGGTGCCTGCGGTAGAACAAGAGAAATAAGCCATAATCACATCCAAAAGCTTTTTCAAACTGACCTGTATGACACAAGGGCTGTGTAATGCCCCAGCTAAGTTCCAACGCGCCATGGACACTATCCTCAGCGACCTGAAGCTGTTGTGTGTCCTCATATACCTCAAAGATATCAATGTTTTTTCTCAAACCTTTTCTGAGCACCTTGATCATCTAGAAGCAGTATACTTACTGCTTGCTGAGGCGAACATCAAGATTAAGCCTTGTAAATGTAACTTCTTCAAGGACAGTTGGAATACTTAGGGTTTGTGGTAGACTCCAGGAGCTGAAACCACAGCTGGTTAAGATGGACGCCATCTAAAAATGACTACATCTAATAGTAAGCGCAACATACAGGTAATTTGGGAATGGTCAGCTACTACCAGCGCTTCATCCTAACTTTAACTATATTGGGGGCCGCTATTTGAGTTGTTAAAAGAGGATGCCATGTTCAAATGGACGAAACGCCATAAATACGTCTTTGACCTACTTCAGATGGCGCTGATCAGTGCACCGGTGCTATGCTATCTGAACTTCAATAAGGAGTTTATCATTCAGATGGATGAATCCCTTTCCGCTGTTGGGGTGGTACATTCTCAGAAAGACGATGAGTGTGAGTAGCATACTGTTGCATACTGCAGTCAAATCCTGGACTGCCATGAATGTAATCTATACTGTAACTGAGCAGGAGTGCTTAGCGGTGATCTACACATATTTGCAATTTAGGGTCTACTTGCATGGGATAAAGTTTAAATTCATAAAAGATCACGCGTCATTATGTTGGTTGCAGAATCTCAAAGAGCATGAAGGATCTAGACCGATGGGCTCTTAAGATGCAGGCTTATAATTTTGAGATCCTCCACCTCCCAGAAGAAAAGCATCAATACGCTGACTGTTTATCATGATTACCAACCATTGCCATGATGGCGGATCTTAGCAATGTGATGTATGGTAAGATACTCATCAGAAAGTACAACAACAGACTACGTTAAGTAATAAAAGCGATAAACGAGATGCAAGCAAATACTTCCAATGGAATGGGGAACTGTACAGGCGGATTTGAGATTCTACAGTAAAAATTTCTGCGACCCTCAGCACATCCTGTGTTTATTATGAGCGCCCACAAGGCAGTCAGACATGGTATTGTGCACAAGAAAATGGAACTGTTGTGTTCTCAGTACCTATTGGAAAAGCATGAACTTCAACGTGTTTGAATCATTTCCTGCTGTTACCAGTGTCAAGTGAAAAACGTTCCATTAGAAAACCTCATACCAGATAGTGAAACCACATTTTGCTTGGCATATGATTTTTCCTGGATGTCGTTGGGCCTCTACCAATGGGAGCTAAACAGTGTAAGTATATTCTGGTGGCTATCAACCACTTGAACAGGTGGGTTGAAGCATGGGCAATATGAGATTTAGGGAGGTCACAGTGGCCAAGTTCATTATGGAATGTATTATCCAGCAACATGGCTGCCCTCAGTTCATTCTTACTGACAACGGAACCAACTTCACATCGCACATCCTTCCCATGTTGAAAGATATAATGGGCATCTGCGGGGTTCTGACGACCCCTTTTTACTCTGAGTTCAATGGGATGGTCAAATGGGTAATGGGCCCCTGGTGAACATCCTTAGGAAGCTGGTAACTGATAGACCCTTTTATTGGAGTATTTCTGTCTACCGCCATCTTTACTTACAACATCAGCTATCATTCTGCAATAGGGAAGTATCCATTTCAGTTATTATATGGATGACACCCCGCTCTACTGACATTGCTCTATGTATGCATAAAAGATTCCAGTGGAATGGAACCCCACCGTTATTTGACTAATTTAGCTGACACGTTGATTAAGTTTCAGATGGAAGTGTACTCATTCTGCTTGGCCAAAAAGATCAAGGTTCAGGCTACCAATCAGGTATGGCATAGTGTTAGCTCAGTTCCAAGATTGTGAGATGATTTTGTTCTACAAACATTAATGGCTTGTGCGGAAACACAAACTGGCTAACATATGGATTAGTCTGTTCAAAAGAATTGAGAAAGCGAGCATTGTTGCCTACACCATCTAAAACCCTGTGAGTGGTCAAATCATTAATTGTGTGCACACAAAGTTCCTCCAAGCACATAAACGTTATAATACTTATTGTCCAGTCAAAAGGGGGTAAAGTCAAAATTCTGATATGACTGAATATTAAGCCCTGAAGGGCTATGGCAGATTGTTGAGAATCTGCTGAATAGGATGAGTAATTACAAGTATTCAAGCACCTTGAGATGAGGCGATAATGTTATAACAGATTATTATTAGATTGCCTATAAATAGGGCAATAAAGAGATGTCAATATTAATCAAATATCATTTAGATCGCCTTGAACTAAGGTGATAAAGAAGATAAGAATACCATCCCGAAACCAATGAGAATATGGTGGAACAGATTAGTCTAAGCCAAGGGAATAATATCATCTGAAGTTGCTAATATATAAGCAAGATAGGATGATTGAAGAATGAGGTTGTTGGTAATTTTGACAAAAGGAACAGCAAAGAACTGCTGTATTTACTAAATAAAAGAAAGTGTTGGTGAGCAATGCTCCATTTTTTATTATATTTTAAGTGTGTTGGAGGACAATGATCCTCACATCATCCTTCCGTTGTTTGGTGGGTTTGGCCTGTGTGAACCTTATGCTTACTCTAATTGTATTGCCAAAAATTCCAACAATGGGGAAATTGCCATTTAGAAGGGATATTGGATTTTATAGTAGCTTTTACATCCTACCCAGATTGAATATCAATCACAAGCCTAATAGACACTGTCTGAATTTAATACTATGGTGTACTTTTTTGGTTATTAAAAGATTTTTAACAATAACTTCTGGAAATAAGTGTCTTCTTTTCATAAATTATAAGCATACAGATATCCTTTATTAAGAGCAAGCTGACCTACGTAGATCAAATACACCGCCAAAATGCTGGTTTCGCATCTAATGCTGATAAAAGAAGGAACTTTCTGCTGCCTTATACAAATACTTGTATAGTGTGTACCATATTAACCTGTACACTGAAGCGGCTGACCATGAAGCCCATCTAAATTATATTTCACAACTTTTTGGCAACCAAGCTCTAACCTCAAACAATAATTAAGGATAATTTCCAGCGCCTAGACAGCATTTATCACCAAATGGAAGGATCAGTGCAGTCCCTTTATGATCTCTAATGGGAGACTAAATCCATGCATATATGAGAGTAATCTCAATGACAGGGATTCAAAAAGTGTTTTCTCATCTCTTTAATGATATCCAGAAATTTAATCAGGGTTTAAGAAAAATTTTAGCGGGTACTGCCTAATCACTACTCTGATAAAATAAGCTCGCCAGGAAATCAAAGCTGATTTCTTGTATGTGTCAACAAACGTTATTCCAGGGATTATCCCTCATATTGACTTTTGGTGCTAGTTACACATTCATCTGAGTCTGGAATCATAAAGAGATGAGGCGACTTTTGCTTCTAATTTGCATACAGTATTAATTTAATACCCACATCAGGTTGTTCCAACCATATCTTTTTTAGCACTAGTGGTGCTCAACCCAAAAGAGGGAGTCTTCACGCATCTTTATTTGCAATTGAGCTAAACAAAGAGATTACAATAATTAAAAAATCACCAATATGACACCTTGGCTAATAGCCTAGAAAGCCATATAAGAAGTCGAAGAGGCTTTAGGGAAATTTTTATCCAGTGACCTCTTCAATTGGTGGACCATTGCGAACAAAATAGAGGTTGGTGCATCAGCAGCATGGGGCATGAAAAGAGTATAGGTGAGGGTTTTCTTCATTAATAAGCCCTGCGGTAACCATCACCTTGATTCAACCATATTAATACACCAAAAACCCCAGTCCAGACTACTAGCGCAGCTCCAAAAAAAAATTTTGTACTCCCTCAGAAGCCTCTTTTCTTGTTAATTACAACCATAACGCTACCAATAAAATTTTTTGGAAGATGATTTGTTTAAATTGGCCCAAGAGCTTGATAATTATCATTAAGTGAGCTCTATAACCAGCCCAATTATGATAAGAAGGGGAACATCTACAGCTTCATTCAGCTGTTCAAATTTTACTAAGGGTAACACGAATCATTAGACCAAACTGGCCATGTTTTGAATTTATAGGACCCATTTAGCTATTAAATGGTGATGAAAAAGATTGTGAAGCTGACAAGTTCTATACATACACCAAATTTTTTATTATCATTGAGTTTGATGTGACGTCAATAATGATTATAGACAAAAACGCCTTCCTCATCATATAACCTCTAAAGAGGAAAGAAGGCTTAGATTTTACTTATGCTATTACTATGACGCTCAAGTGTTGTATGAAACCAAGGTTCTGAGTTATTATGATGCTCATATTGATTTACAACAAGCTTGTAAACCTTACAAGCAATCATATTGGGTTATGACACCCATCTAGTTTAGCGAGAAAACCATAACCCAAATGGTGAATTACATCCAACACTATCACTTTTAGCATACCTAATACATCTTATAATGTTTTCTAGAAAAAGCCAAATTTGGCCTAGCTACTCTAAGAAGGAGCATGTATTCATTATGTGATTTCACCTGAGGAAAACAATATGAGAAAAGATTTTGTAGACCTGAAAAAGGGATATTTAACTTCACCTTACAGTTTAATAAACCCTTTTAATGATTTAATGGAAATGTACGACATCTCACTGGAATGATTTAGTAGAGTTAGGATGCTTCAGCCATAGAATTGAAAAAAGCATAATGGAACCAAGTGTTATCTATGCCTCCACTGCAACAAGAGAGTATTAAATTATTCATCAACCTGAGCCTAAGCTGACGCCCAAGATATCTCCATCTAGGCTCATAATAACCTCTTGTTGGGTCATTGCCTTGTTCAAAGATGACAAAGACGCTGTGATCAAATAATTAAAGTACCTTCTTTGACTTGTTAGATGATGACATTGAGTTTCCATCCATATTCCAGGACCCAATTATTATTAATCATGTGTTTATTGTGCTCCCATGGCCCCAGTGCAGGAGGACCTTGAATCAACCTCCCTGTCAGACAATTACAAGCCCAATATTGCAATAAAAGTATTTCAGGTTTTGATACGGATAACATTGGCCAAATAATCCTAGCAAATTTGGTGGATCTCCGCAAATTGAGGTAACTATTGCCCCCACTCCTCGGCTGAATAGCTCCATGGCTAGTAGTAGGTATTCACCAGATCTGCAGTAAAATCAGGGATGTTTTCCCGAGGGTCCTTATTGCCCCCTTTCTAACTTAGTTCAGCCGCCTAAACCACGACACCCCCTTTTATAGCCTTAGAGGGGATCTCATCAGGTGCAAATATCTTCCCACCCAATGATTGGGTGAAATATTAAATCCTTGCCTCACAATTTATCACATACTATTGACCCTCCATTGGCTATTCCATAAAAGCAAGGCGAATCTTGAGAGACTGATAGGCCAAAAACTAATATTTCCTAATTCAGCTATTCCTTACCTAATTGAATTTTGTGCCCCGAATCACTTTGATCCTTGATAGGTTTATATATAAAGCATCAAGGTCTTAAGAGGGTTCTCTTCTTGACCTCAATTATAAAAAAAGATCTCTAAAAACTCAAAAAAAACTATTATTAAAGTTTTACATATTTTTATATATAAGTGCTTTAATAACCCCTAAAAATATTTATTTCAGCACTAGAGAGTTGAATTCTCCTGCAAATTATTGTTGAAATCCATGAATGAATAGCACCAGTGAGCATACAATATCCTGGATTTCAACACTCCCAAAGAGGTTTTAAGTCTCATCCATCTTTAACTAAACAACTCATATACAAGGGTGACATCATCCTTACAAGATAACAAAAAGATCTTGGCTAAACCCTAAATTCAATGCCAAATCTTGTCCTATGGGATTCCGCTGCTATTTGGATTGAGCTTTACTATGACACCTGTCCATTAAGCTCTTGTGCAAACAGATATTGCTTTATAAACCAAATGATTTTAAGTAAATTTCATCTTTTACTCAGAATATCCAAAATGGATCCTATTGCTGCATCTTTAGCTATTGAAACTACATCTGAGAATTAAGGTGCAATGACAATCTTATACTCTTACCCAATTTATGTAAAAAGACATCAATTTAATTCCTTTGTCTATCTGCTTCCAGAAAATCATGTATTAAGCAGCAACAATTTTGAGCTGTCAGTTTGGGGGTACCCTGCAAAAGTATGCATAAGATAACAATGATAAAAAGCCCTCTGAGCTCAACCCGCCAGTTCCTGCCTTATTGGTGAAGCCCATAGATAACCAGATAAAGAATAAAAAGGGTTGACTACCACATCAAGGCCTGAAGGCCACTTCTTCTTGATAGCTGATTTTACCCTCACTTACTTTTGATTCCTGATTTTGGGCAAGTGATCAAAATGTTGCAATTTAATATGACCAACCATACTAATAAATTATCTCTTTATTTAATTGCATTTGACTAATCTTAGTATGAAGATTTATCTGTATTTATTTTCTAAATGCTAGTTCGCTTTATCTCAATCATACATAGAAAACTACGTTATTGGGCACCATAAGTGATTATATATGATTAATTGATAGACAATTTTGATTATCTCACCGTCCACCAACGCTAAATTTAAATCATTAATGTACTTTGATTTACTTTTCTCACGGCCATAAAAAATTACGTCACTTGTTTTATTGTCATTACTCCTAGTCACATCGCCACTGATAATGCGTTGCTACAAGTAAATTTATTACACCTGGCGTTGACCCCGCTTTATAGTAAAATAGTTGTTATTTAGTTTTATTACTATCCTTGACCATTAATGGTGTCTCCTCCATGGCTTTAGTTTCCCTGTCGTCCAGAGCTTTTATGAAAATGCCCAATCTTCCTTAGTGCATTTTTTACTAAGTATTTAGAACTAAAAACCCTGTGATTTTAATATATTTATAATAAAGGCTGGCATTTAAAGTGGAAATACTTTGGATTTAGGATCATCTTCTACAGCCTACAAAAAAAGATTACTAACTGTGAACCCCATAGCCACTTTCAGTGATAAATACTATGGTGTACTTTTACTCTAATCATTAAAACCCTTGTGAAGATATATTCAGGATTAATTTTCTTTTTTAAAGGTTATATCTTAATAAAGATACCTTTTATAAAGTGCAAGCTGACCTGTGAAGTCGAATCCGCCGCCAAAGAGTCTGTTTTAACACCAAGTTCAAGCATTTAATCCAATAAGGAATAACAATTTTGGTAACGAAATTAGGGACAAAAAGCAATGTAAGAGCAGTAATGTATTCTTCATGAAATTTAGATAAGGCTTTTAATCCTAATTAAGTTCAAAATATGGTTTAATATGATCTCAGAAAGAAATGAAATATGAGGTGATATGGAATCAGAAACTATATACATCACCAATGGCTTTGAAGTCAATTAAGCAACAACTTTGGCTTCAAAAATTATATGAGTTTAGGGTTGACTCAGAGCTTATGTATCATCAGTCAGTATTAATTACTGGGAGCAGAGAGTAAATTAAAATCTTTATATACAGAATAATTTGCATTACAAGAAGTGATGTGGGTTAAAAAGGCGAAGAACTAAATCTCATATTTTTTAATTTAGGTGATGGCAGCTTGATGTTTAACACTAGAATTCATTTTTAGGATGTGTCAGATCATCAGTATAAGAAAAACATCGGATTATCTTAAGGAGTACATTTTAGCCTATTTTACTTAATTGCCATGTCAGTGAAAGCAAAAATCGAGTATGGTTTTGCTTTGGTTCACATTAGTAGTTAGGTGGTATTTCTGATTTAGCTAACCCCTCTATATCTTAAGCCTCCTTTTTTATTTATACTAGTTGTGCCAAACTAAAGAGGGGGGTCAACCAAGCATCTTTATTCGCGTTGAACCTAAAAAAAGGGATGATCATAAAATAAAAAACCTAGAGTGGTGCCTTGGCGTTGGCCTAAGCATCCATATAAGAAGGAGAAGAAGAAGGGTCAAGGGATTTTCGTCCAGTGCTGACATCAGGTGGCAAGCAAAGGTGGATAGAAAGGGGTTGAAGCGTCAGAGGCATAGGGCTTCAGGTGAAATAGGTGAGGGTTATCCTTGTCAATGAGGCTAGCAGTATGCACTATCTTCGCACACTGAGAAAGCTGGTGTTAAGTGAAGGTGGTAGATTTGAGAACGCAGGTTAATAATTTGATGCATTATTATGTTTGAGGGTAGTTGGTTTCAAAAAAGAGATAATCTAACCATGTTGGCGCACACTTGGCCTGCTGAAAAGGAGAGTCTTATAATATCATATTTCGCATCATCAGGGAAAACTATAGGGAAGTTAGGGATAGGAAGTCACAAAGTGGCTCAATCACTGCATGGATGGCTTGGCAGGAGAGGAAGTTGTTGGGGGCAGCGGCTGCTTCAACAGACTTTTGATGATTGATTTTGATAACTGGGACCCATTACGAGGGCAAAAATAGTGGCAGGAAGTCTGATTGGGTGGTTGTGTGAATAATTCTGAATAGGATAAGTGAGGCAAAATCCGTAAACAATTTCATCATTGTTGATCCATCCAAGGGTGACAAATGGTTTAGATACTGTCAGCTTTGGGCCAGCAACATGGGTTTGTTGGGTGGTAGATGTTAATTGGATGTACACAGTGGACCACTTTAATCCTTCTGGCGTATGAACCTCAACCTGATCAGGGATACTACTGTTGGAAAAGCCCTGGTTGGGCAGAGAGGTGGGAGCAGCTCATGCGGCAGTCAAGGTTGAGGAGGGAGGATTAAACCCATTCAAAAATTTTAATCAAAACGGTTGTTGGGTGACTCCAGAGGGAGAAGCATCACAGGAAGTTTCAGCGGAACCCATTTAGCACCTGTGCTTTGAGTGGTCAAGTTTGAAGCACAGGGGACAGATGATGCAGCCATTTTTAACGCATGCTCAGAAGGGATGATCAGGGGCTGATCTGATTATAGTGCGGGAGTATTGCGGAGTTGTTGTAATGAAAGAAAGGGATCATCTTAAATGCATGAGGCATAATGTGATGATAAGTGCTATTGGGAACCACGAACTGTAACATGCCATAAGCGCCATAGGCAGCCAAGCCTACCATAAGTTTGTGGTGTTTGTGTTTAGGGGATAAGTATGAGGGCAATCCAGAAAACTGTACCACCAGCGTGGCCTCATCTGGCAAGAGAGTTTAAATAGATGGGATTAGTTTTTTTTATATATTAAGGGTAGCTGTGCTGCTACCATGACATGGGCCTCACAAGAGGGCCAAGATCAAAGTACCCCTGGAAGGGCGAAAATCTATAAGCCTGGTAGGTTTTTAAACCACCGTGGCCATATTGATGATGGCTGTGCTCATGTAATGAAAGAGGTTCCTATTTTTGACCCATAGGATGAAATGCAGGTTGCTCTGAAGGAGCACCAGGGGCTTCTGAGCACCGCCTAGGTTCGTGCAAGGTGTTGGGCTAGGTTCTAAGGCAGGACATAGTGACTTGAAGTGTCTGTGGGGCTAGCTGGGCCATCCAGGTGCGTTTTAGTTGGAGGTGATAAATGCCAGGAGGAGGCGCACCATCGCTCCACATGGGGCAGCATGTGTCAATTGAGTTGACATAGGCTAAGATCAGCACCGGGCAAAAAGGCAGTTGAGCATTAAACCTTTTTTAAAAACGTGAATTCAATCAGTTATGTGACTGAAGTAAAAGAGAAAATATCAAAGAATTACCTTTCTAATATAGTTCATCATGGTCAGGACATTAGTAAGGCACTCTGATGATAAATTTTAAAAAAAACTCAATGTGGTAAAGATAGGTTAAGGGTCTTTATTTTTTGAACTTATTGGAAACCATAATTTTTTATTATAAATAAACTAAAAAAATATTTAAATTAAAATAAACTTGGCAAAAAAAATGTGATTTGATTTTAAGGACATTTGGCTCAGCTGGCCTGAGCAACCCACTGGACTTGCAGAGAATCTTATTGGGGAGAAGTGATGTGGTTGTGAGGTCTCTTAGCTCAGAGTGGCCAGATAACATTATAATTTTGGTGAACCTTAGTTAAAATAAAGGTGTCAAGAAAATCATCTTTCTGGAGACAATGAGCTCTGTTAGGCTGGCTACCCATTATGAAGACTGGTCAGCTCTTTCCATTTTGCCTTAGGTTTAGGGCCAGCAACATCGGCTGACCCCTTGGCGTGTCACATGCGCCATTCAGGGATCCACCACCCTAACACCCTACCCATAAGAATAAACATAAAATTAAATCAAAAGGTAAATTAGGCAAAGGGGATGCCTACTGAAAGGGAAACGCCAAGTATTTATACTATTTACAAAAGGCTACTATGCCCACCGCCACCCTATTATCTCATTGTTAGTCCTTCTAGCCAACCACTCTCTCAGACTTCCACTATGCTACTCTCTTCCCTTAGTGTTGACCCTCTCAATCCGTCCTTCCAATGACCAATTATTAGTTTTGTCTCACCCTTGGCCTTGAGTTGACAGTGGACCATATAAATATTTAATTTTAATAAACATTGAATTCGGATAAATCTTAAAATTAATTATAAGGCGCCAGAAACATCCTTGGATGCTTGGGTAACTCAGAACATCTCAGCTTCATGACAACACATGCTAAAACTATTCATAGTCAATTGTCCATAAAATTGCCTTTTTTAGGCAACAATTGAATATAATATACTAGGCGCCAGAAACATCATCAGCTGTTTCAAACTTGGTATTGTCAGTTTCCTCCAACATTACCAAAAATAATATAAATGGATAATCCTCTGCTACTAGTCGCTGGTGATCCAGATACCAAATTGGCATCAATTGGCCTCACTAAACATAACTTCCCAAAAATGTAGAATACTAACTTGTCTCAACCCAATTGGGGAGCAACTAACCAGCAATCTCATAAAACCCCACAAAATTTGGTCAATAAGCCATTCCGCCAGAATTATCCTATTTCATCCTAAATCTCTTTTAATCATTGGATGATTCCATCTGGTTAAAATTCTGTCAATCAGAATCAGGTTAGAGGCATTTGGTTCAGTTTTATGAAACCATCTTCAGAAAAGTAGTGACTCTTAGCAAGGTAAAGAAAATTTAATCTGTGGAGGCTTTTAGTTTGCTTGTCTAATAACATAGTCAGAACAGCAGTGGCCATTTTCAAGGTTATGCTTTTTGTTCAAGGAGCCCTCAGCTCATTTAGTTTAGGTAATTATTGAGATTATGGCTGGACATGGCGTTGTGAGATATCTGGGTCATGGGAGCCTTTAGCTCAGCTGTTTGGAAAGAAAGATACTAAATATCAGTTTCATCATTGACGATTTACTTATTTAGCACACCAGCAATGGCAAGAAATTTGGAGTTTCATTTAGATGTGGCATTAGACTCAGTTTATCTGCATAAGCTATTGAGGTAGCGGATGGTTTTAGAAAAAAGCATTAATATTTAGCTTATACTGAAATTGTTACAGCCACTCCTTAAAATAGTCAAAGAATCTGGATCGTTCTAAAGGTGTCCAGTTGATGTTCCACAAACTACTGAATATTAGTTTCCATATTTATTTGTTAACTCAATAGCTGTTATTTTGTCCTCTTTATAAATCACCTCAATCATTTTTTATTGAACTGGGAAACACAGTCCCATCCATGAGGAGTTGTATCAAGTTTGGATTAATTTGGTAAGTTTTCAGATGGCTTAATGAGTTTACAGTTTACTTTTTTGTCAGTTCCAAGTATGTTCAGGGCTGAATATTGAAAGCAATATGAAGTCATTGATTATGTCTAATATTTTTATTAATTGTACTAGTTCACAAGAGCATTTAGTGAAGCTTAGGATAGCCCATGTACTAAACATTAATCTTAAGATTAAGCATGGTTGCTGGCAACGTAAAATTTATTAAATAAGACCTTCAGAGAATGCTGTTTTAGGATAAGTTAGGTTTAGGTAATATGGCTAGAAATTTCTATTTAAATAAGTTAGGAATTCTAAATCCTTGGGTATTAATTGAAAATTAATTCCAAAATATAATGTTTAAGCCTTTTTTTATCTTTTTTTTAGTACTAGATAAGCCTTTTTTTATCTTAGAAGATCTAAAGATTCATCTTATGAGGTAGGAAAGCAATAAGATCCAGATTCATAAACTAAAAAGAAACAGACTTTCTACCAAGATATTATAGATGGTAAGAAGAATTTTACTAAATAATGGTTGGTAACATCTAAGTAACAGGTAGAAGAAGGATTAGATAAATTAGCTCACTATATGTTTGAAGCTTTCAGTAGATTTTGAATGTAGTTCTTGATGGAAGAGTCCAAATCTAAAGTTGGGAATATGTCAGTACTCATCAACCTGGTCTGAATGAAATCTTATATGTAGTGTTACTTTATCCTGGACTGTAATATTTGCTCACGTTCCAGATAAACAGTAAATATTTAACATTAGGAAGACAATAATAAGGTATAAGAGAAAGTTCTCTTTTTTTTAAATCACTTTGTTGGTCAAATTCAAATTTAAATAAAAAATCTACAACAGCTACCTTTGCTTTTATGTCATTATACTACTATGTCAACCCCACTTGACATCACTTTTGAAAAATTCTGAAAACAATTCAAAATTTCTGTCACCACCTCACCGCATTAATTTAATAATATATGTCCTCAGATCCACCACCTGCTGGCCCAGTATGGGCAGCGGTACTCCACCTGCTAGCATTTACCGCCCAGCAGGCAAACACATGTGGACTGGCTCGTCCAGTCCACCAAATACATCTGTCTGCTATGTCCCTCCAAGGGACTTAGCACTCCGTTTCACATGAGTCCACCAACCCATCCCCTCCCCCTAGCCCTACCTTGATCCACTATCTGCTTTTTCCTCCATTTTGAGTATGGACGTCTCTTCCAATATGGAAACAAAGCAATAATTGAGCTGGCAATTGCCACCTTAGCACTGGCAGGATTTATAGACTTCCACTCTTACAAGGGCTATTTTGATATAGGCTTTCCACCAAAGAGGACGCAGCTGTTGCAGCAGCTACGCCCTTAATATACAAAGATACCCCCATTCCCACTATCAAAACATGTCTCCCAGATGATACCATACTTGTGGTGACCTTTGCAAACCTCCCTCACACCTCTCCCCTCAAACACTTTATGAGGACTTGATGTCAGGGCTGGCCACTTTTGAAAAAATCCATCCTTTAATTCATTGTCCCAAGTGGTGCTGGGTGCCTCGCGGCACCTTGGTAAATGACCACTATTACCCACCATCACCTGAACATGGCCTACCACATACAACGCATGCCTACATCCCATCTGCACCTGATCATTTCTTTTGGGCTTGCATTTACAACGGCTGCATCATCTTCCCCATCTGCCATGAAATGTACCATACCAAAAAGGCATGTCAATATAATAAAACCATGCGAATATTGCCAACCCCATCCAGGGGGCCACAACAACAGCGTTTGAGTGGGAATTTTGGCTGCCTTCACCCCCAGTTAGAGCGCTCAATGAACCAGCAGCAAAATCAAGCAACCCAAATCAAAGCTGGTTAATTTCCACCCATGCCAACTAATTGGGAGAAGGTTTGGATCCAAATTAATCCAAAAAACTTTACGCCCCAAAACTTACCCAACCACATTCACCTATCACTGAATCAATCCTTGTTATCCAAAATCCCTAGGACTTATTGGATGAAGTGATCAAATCTAGTGAATTTGTCACACCTACAGCTATACCAATCGATCTATAACCTTTTATGTTTTCAGATTTTGATGTCCCACTCCCGCCCAAACAATATGTATCCAAACCAATGTTATCCCATACCAAAGCGACCACCAGCTTGCTGAGGCCATGGTGGCCTCGCCCAAAAAATTGCCATATTTTGCGAAGCTGTGGCAAAATCCATTGCTGAATTTAAAAAAGGTCTGCACCCCCTTATTCCCCTCCGATTTTCCTCCTACTGCAAAGAGATGAAATCCAACGCCTCCATGAAACTGCCACCACCACTGTCAAACGTGTCATTTATATAGGAGATTTCTCCCTGACCACACATATCACCAGAGCTAACATTGAGAATTTAGCCCAACTTCCTAATGTCCGCATCCAAGCTGAACACCATATTGCCAAACTCATAGAGGCCTTCACCCAGGCCCAAATTTTCAAACGCAACGGCTATCTACATCACCTCACCCTCATCCTGAGGATGCCCCAACCCCCTTACTATCAGCATTGTTCCACCTTTTCAATGCCAAATCTGATGATGATGATCTCCCTGATCCCCCTTTCCCCTCCGCCATGGTTGGATAAGCGGCTCACCACTGAGCCACCTGGTAGTTTTTTCCCGTTACTTTTGTGTTTCCCACTGCTCATTTATGGAAGTTGGTATATGTTAATAGTTGGTTTAGCTTTGGAGTTTCTGTTTCAGTATTGTCCATCTCCTGGTCGGCTTGCCTCAGTTAAATAAAATATATTACTATATAAATGCATTTAAAGCCTACTGAAACATGTGAGGAGGAGATACCGCCTATAGGCGTTTTTTGGCTGAAGTCAGAAATCGCTTGGGATGTCTCCACTAGCTCCCTATCACACTAATCATTTTGTCCCCCCTCATGACCTAACATACCACCTTACTCACTCCCAAGATGTTCTCAGTAGCCCTGGTGCTCTCCCAGAACAATCTGCACTTTGGCTTTTAGGTCAAATATGGAGACCTCTTTCCATACAAAGTGTAGCAATTATTGAGATAAACCAAGCAGACTATAAACCCACAGGTTTCTTAGGATTTCCTCTCCTGTTGAAGTTAATGCTTAGGCGTCAGATTTCGGAGTGCAAAGTTTATACTGCTCATAAACTATAAGGTACTAATATATGACAGTACCCTTAGCAAAACTTGCTAAAGCACTATTTAGCAAGAGAAATTATTATTATAAATAATAAATAGATAATGTAGTATCTATTACTGCCAAAGGCTCTGCAGCTTGCTCTAAATATTTTTTCTTCATGCTCGGTTTTTCTCAGCAAGGGAAAAAAGATCCTCTTATCATTAGAATTCCGCTGAGATATGTCCCTTCCACCAGTGTTCCTATTGGTGCATTTTATGTTTAGTATGCAGCACTAAAAGTGGTAGTTAGATAAGTAAGTATCTAAATTAGGCTAAGAGAGTAAATCACTAGGACTTGGGGTATTTACGTTATAGTTGCAATCAACCAGTTAAGATTGAGGTACTAGTGGATGTCCATAATAGCATTATGAATCAGCATACTAGATATTTTATGTTGGTGGGGAAAAGAAAAAATCTATAAATCGTACATATATAGTAGCAGATATGAAGTTCCCAGAACTGAACCAAGGCACTCAATAAATTAAGGCAACAGAAATTGCACCAGCGGAATTAAGGATTATATCCACAATAATAGTAGATTTATAACTAAAATTTTTGATGTAAAATACAAAATAAACTTAATACAACATTGGTAACTTCCTATTAAAAATGGCTGCGTGCTAGAGTACATAATAAGCAATTGAACCTATATTTAATTACTAGGTAAAACAATCATTAAATATTATAGAAGCTGATAATTTGTTAAAACAATTGCAGCAACTTCTTTAGGGGTACTTAATCTTAGATATTCCTGTGAAGCCCATGGAATGGTGGTAGCACTGCTGCATTGCTTTTAGGATACACCTATTTCCACCATTTGCTCTCAGCTTCTGGATGAAACCACTCTGGTAGTTCAGTTTGCCAGATTGTCTAGCCAACTCTCCCAAAGCATCTCAATTGTGATCTTATAAAGGGTTTGGCTGAGTATGGCGCCAACCCCATTTTTCATTTAACAGTCCCAAATGAGGCCAGTCATTTTTCAAGGACTTGCCCATTTTTGACTATTTGTCTCTTCCACTAGGGCATCTTACTCACAATTCTACGCCCACTTATTTTGATCTGCTTTCAACCATCCTTCCTGTGAATGCATAAAAATGGCTCCATAATCTGCACTTTGTGCTTCAGATTTGATTATATGAAGTGCAAATGCCCTCATATTGCTGCCATAGAAGCCTCCAGTCCTCCTCCCTCCACCGCCAGATGCTGCTCCAAAGGGTTTTTTGAGGGGGAACATATCATCCCTCCACATCTCTAGGAAGATGCTGGTACAGCTCTTCCAGCATCAGTTGATCTGTTTCTGCCACACAGTTTGGTTCTCGCACCTATTCTCACTCAGCTATTAGGTGAATTGTTTTGTCAAAAGTTGGCTGACATGATCCACCCAACTCAACCAATCATTGCTGTTGTGTCCAAGTGTATGCCAATTCCAGCACACAAATCTATCTAATGGGTCAAATGCTTTTTACTGACCCTACTGAATCTACCAAAAACATGGGCCAAGATATTTGAAACTCCCCCCAACAATACTCACCAGCGTTGTTAATGCCCTGGCAAGGCAATATTTAAATATATATAATTTTTCCAGCTTACTTAGAAAGAGACTGCTTCCCTTATCAACACCCTCTTTCACCAATTTTTTACATGTGGTCATGGAGCCACTGTGTGAGGAAGTCTCTCAACCCAACTCTCCACCAGAGTTCCTCACCAATGCCCAGTATGACTTTAAGAAGCTCACTTATGCTGCTAATTGATTATGCGCTGATTCATCAAAGATCTCTATTTTTAAACAACCTACCTATAAGCTATAAACAATTAATTTTTGAAAAAATTCCAAAGCTTTAACAATATTGCAAGAATCAGCTTTCTCAGTACAATAAGGCATGCACACAGCAGGCATTCTTGGGAAAGAAAACCTTGCTTTCATCAACTTTCTTCCTTAAGCCGTTTTAAGCCATTACTCCCATATTGTTTGCTATGATGCAATATCTTAATCAACAGCCACGAGATAGTGATCCCCCTGACCCCCTTTTACCATCCAACATGGCTACTTAGGCTTACCGCTCCAGCTTTATGTTTGGAATCTTAATATCTTGGTACAATCTGGAATCTACAGAAAATATGCATGGACGCCACCTCCTCTTTTATTGGGCCTCAATATTACTAAAAAATGAGGTATAGTAGATAGCAGGAGGTCAGCAACCGAGAAATCTTAGGCAGGATAGATTTATAAATATAGGACTTATTTATATCAATATGATACACAAAACAGATGAGTCTTTACCCTACTTATCTGTAAGTGAATTGCTTTCAGAGCATTTTATCATAAATCTTTCTGTCACAAGCTTATAATTATAAAAAGAAAATTTTAAGTGCTTTGCAACCTTTTATTGATAACTGTTAGAATTTGAGATGACAAGCAAGTCAAAACCAAAGCTTCTCAATCAAGACTCAACAGATTGACTTTCAAACCAGCACAAACGGAATCTTACCCTTAAGGGGCTGAACTTAGATTAATCAGGAAGCATCACGTATAAGAGAATCTATGAGTACACTTTCAGTTATCTCGTCTCTACTTCAGAAATTTCAAGAGGCGTGGCCACCACCGCTGCAGTCATGAGTATGATGTAGCACAAGGAAGGTGCTGACCAGGATGTCAATCCAGGAGGCAGTGATATATACTATCTGTACGTGTAACAGACTGGAAAAACCCAAAGTTCCAACCGCCATATAAGTTTACATATTACTTTGGTGCACTGACAAGCAACCAAAGTGGCCTAACTGAATAGGGCGAGGTATGGGGCACTGACAGCACCAAACATTTACCTCTTAGTGGCTGGCTATATAAGTCCTCTGTGTGGTTGGTCCACCCCAGCCACACGAAAGCTTCCTCAATACAAAACACCCAAAAAGGACCACAGGTATGTGAGGTATGTGAACCCCAAAACATCCTTTCTTTTATTCAGGATCAATAAAACCAAAGGTGCCTACTGACCAGAGCTCGTCTGGGGAGCAGCCAACAATGCTCCCCAGGAAGGAAAGACTAGGGTCCTTGTAAATTTCGAAGTGAACCTTTGAATGAGCTGGCATGCCTTATCAAGGCAGCGCTTTGGGGACCTCACCTGAGCTATTGATAGGCTCTCACAAGCCTAATCTACAGCTCAGGTGAGGCACGACCCAGAGTTTAAAACAACAACACCAAAAATGTTTTTTAAGCAATCTGACTCAGATTAGGAAAAACCAGAACCTGAGTCATAATGTAACAAACAAGAAAAACTCGCCCATTACAGTATGGGGCCACAAAGGTCCTTAAGGCACTATCCATACAAGCTGTCAGGACTTCATCAAATTTTCATGGTTCTGAAAATTCTACTCCATAAAATCCCCCAGCACTCTTGGAGGGAAAGCATAATCTATCTAAATTTATTAAGTTTAATAAGAATGATTAGTCTTAACCCAATCAAGGGATAAAAAATTTGATTGCTCAACAATTGATTAGATCAAACAGATCCCGAACCATTACAAAAGCTATAGATACTCCATCCTTCTGATAATAAAAATTAGGTCAAGTTATAACATGTTTTTATTTTAATTTATTACTTTATAGAGAATCCACATAAGTAGCTTCAAGAGAAAGCCTGTCCCCTTGAAAGTGTAATTCAAAGCTTCCACAATGTTGCTCACTACAGGGGCTTCTCTGAGTTAAGCATCAGTAGAAAATTTAGTCACTATAATGGATTCTAATTTTTTTCTGAAGATGTTTAAGACCATGATCAAGGAATTATATTACAATGGGTTCATTCAACTAGAACTAAATTTCCCTAAGATTACCCTCCACATTGGAATTCTGAGCCAACTTGGAGTCTTATGTTTCTAACTTAAGCTTTATTGTTTTTATTTATTGCGGGGAAGGCCGACCAGGGGATGGAAACTTCCAATAAGGCATCAAATAAAATGAAACTCATGTAATAGGAGGGCACCCCAGAGAAGCTAATGATGTCTCCTGTTGCCAGCGGGAACGCCACTACTGGGAGGGGGGTCACGTGTATAGGGAAGGCGCCACTATTGAGCACGTGTGTAGGAAGAAAAATAAGTTGATGAATTAAACTGGGAACCAGGATGAGACCAGATGGTGGCGAAATGATGGGAGGTATCCTAACATCCACTCTTGAAAGTGGTTCACTAAGTGCGATAAGAACCAGCGGACAGCTTCTTGGAGAGTGGGGGTGGAGCCTGAGATGGCATCCAAGACAATCGTGTGGATAGTCCATATGGCGATTGTGACCACTAAAGCACGGAGGGAGGGTGGAAGAGGGGAGGCCATTGATAAAGCAAACATATCCCCAAAAAAACTGAAGGGCTGTTCCTGATCCTGGCAAAGCAGACGTTGCACCTCAAGCCATATCATTTTAGTTGGAGGGCACTTTTCCAGGCGGTGAAACAGCGTTCCATATTGGCCACACATGACACAGGATGAGTTTAAAGCGTTAGAGCATTTGGCAGTATGGTACACCCAGCTCAAGCAGCGCCACACATGGGAATGGATATGAGGCTGCAGAAGAGGGCGGTGGGCGTACTTCCAAATGTCTTTCTGGGTATCAAGGGGATAAGGGATGTCCATCATGTCCAGGTAGTCCACCCTAAACAAGGTTTGGGGCCTCGCGGGTATCAAACCGTTCAGAATGGGTAGTCCTGTACCTCCTGGGTGAACTGAGGAGAGGGGAGCCCCCTCTGGGCTGTGTGCCCACAAATACGAATCCTCCACTCAGCGCTCCGCGTGAAGAGGAGGATCCATTTATAGTGGGGTGTAGTCCCATGTGGACCTGCTGCCAAAGGATGGAAAGCCAGATATTTCAACAAAGAGTGTGGGTGGGACGGGCTGGTGAGTCCCAGGGCGTAGTAGAAGTTGGAGCGGGCCACGCGGGACCAGTGTTGGGCTGAAACTGTAGGGTTGATAACAGCAGCAATCCAGGTGCCCAAGATTTTGGCAGCATGGGCCTCAAAGTTGAGCAGGCCCATACCTCCACTATGGCGAGGGCCAAACATGACCTCCAGTCGCACTGGCAGTGGGCGGCCCAAACCAAAGCCACCCTTGCAGAAGGGCATACAGTGATTTGAAAAAACTTGGGGAGAAAGCGATGGCATGGGCCCCAAACCAAACTTTGGAGAGGAGCATAGAGTTCGCTAGTACAACTCTGCCGGTAAGGAAAGTAGGATGATCTCTGAGGGAGGCTATGCATTTCGTCACGTTGTTCAGAATATGGTTTTCCACCACCGTTCAGTCATACTGCCTACCTCTAACCACACCCCCAAATGGTGGACCGGGCCAATGGTGGGTCTTGGCACAAATGGGGAGCACAAGTGGGGCGGTGTGGGTTGGACAGGGTAATCAAGCGCGTGCGCTAGCTGATGGGGCGGATTGGGAACAGGGCGCTGAGGCCCAGCGGGCTTGATACCGACCAGGGAGAATGATTTTTGGTTTTGGAGGCATTGAGTGCAGCATTACTTACCCTGGAGTAAGCCTGAATAAGAGCTTCAAGCGCGCGTGCATCATAATTATTAGACACCTTAATCACGCAGTCATCAGCAAATGTCAACATTTTGACTGGAGCTTGGCCTTGCACATGGACCCCAGTAAGGCGGGCATTCATGTTACGAAGAAGTGGGTCAAGGCTGAAGTTATATAAGAGTGGGCTAAGAGGGTCCCCTTGGCGTAGGCCCCTTTGAGGGCGGACTACATCCGTGAGAAAGCCGGGGCCATGCATAGCCATTGTGGCAGATTCTGTTAGCAGCATCACCCAATTGATGAAGCGAGGGGGTAGGCGGAATTGGTTTAGGAAGGCCTTAAGGTAATCCTAGTTAGTTCTATCATAAGCCTTCTATTGGTTTAAAAAACAAATGCACCAGAGGCTGTGGATTGACAGGCGTTGGCCATGGTATGTATATTGTCCCAAATCGACCTTCTGGGTATGAAACTAAATTGTTCTGGGGAGATGATAGCAGAGGCAACAATCCCTAGACGGTTAGCCATGATTTTAGTAAAAAATTTAGTATCAGTGTTGGTTAGAGAAATGGGGCGCCAGTTGGCCAAGTCTAGCTTATACCTTTTTTGAATAGTGTAATGGTGTAGGCCTCTTGCCCTCCTGGTAGGAGGCGCGTTTCCAAAAGGCACTTGTTAAGAGAGGCGAGCAACAGTGGGGATAAATACTTGAAATACTTCTTATAGAACTCATAAAGAATGCCATCAGGGCCTGGGCATTTCCTATAGGGTGCACCGCGGATGGTGGACCAGAGTTTGTCCAGAGTAATAAAATCCATCAACTCCTGGAAACGGGAAATGGTGCGGATGTGTGCACTAAAGAGAAAATTAGCCATTTTGGCTGGCAGAATTGGGTTGTATAGGTACAATTCAGAGTAATAGTTTTGTATCTCAATCAACACTTCAGCTGGCATATCCGCTACAGAATTGTCTGGCCTTTGCACCTGTGTTCAGGCCAAGCTCTGGCGCAGTGTAAAGAATTTTTGAAAAATCAAGTGGAGCATGTGTCACCCGCTGTGATGTGTTTAGCTCAGTACTGAACACAAACCCGATGCTTGTGTTGTCTCTCAAGAGTGTTAAGGTGCGCGGCTACTTCCACCCACTTGCTACCTCAAGCAGGGCTGTAGCCCGTGGCTGGGACGTTAGACTCCATGTGGGCCAACTTTGCCAGAGTGCGCGAGATGACTGTCGAGGTGGATCATGAGCATTGGGAGAAAAGGTGGCGAGCCTTGCAGATTGTGTCCACTTTGAAAGCAGACCAAGTGGAAATTGGATTAGTGCAAAATGGTGCAATAAACGCTGGAGCTGTGGTCACAGATTCCACCCAGAGGAAAGTCTCAGTAATGCGATTTGGCCAAAAGAAGTTTGCACCAACTCAGAGCCCAAGATGCTGGGTTGGAAAGATGGAAGGATATAGAAACTATCCTGTGGTCAGAGAAAACAATCTTCATCATGGTGAAATGGGAAATCTGGGTACAAAATTTCAACGGCGCAAGGATAAGGTCAATGTGGGACATGGACCTTAACTGGACATTGTGGATAAGAGCGCGACATGTTCTAAGAGGTGGAGCATGATGTGGCAGAGTAATGACTAGCCCTAGGGTGGCCTTGAGGATGCGTAGTTCAACGTGTACCTGTGGCATGGAAGATGAGGATGGCCAGTGGTCAGTGGATGGGTATACCAACAGTTCATGTTGCCAACAATGAAAGGGTCAGGGGGCAACGGAATGGATATGACTGATGAGAAAAATCCCAACATTCTCGTTCACAGGTCAGGGTGTAAATGTTGACAATAGTGTGCACTTCATCGGCCCACAAAAAATTGACAATGAGGATGCACCCACTAAGGAAGGACTCAGATGATAAAAATTTAAAATTAATGTTCTTTCAAACTAGCACCCCACAGTGCTTGGACTAGAAGGAGAGGGAAGGGAGGAGCATGGTTTTCCATGTTTCCTTAGAACCGCGCGGACAGTGGGACTCCTAAATGGCCAGGATGTCCACGGGTAAATTTTTTTGTAAAAAACTCAGTTTCCTAGCCCGGGATGGCGAGGCCTTGAGTCCAGCGATGTTCAACATCCCTAAAGTAAAGGCTCCCCCCATTGCACCTTAGGTGCGAGGGGAAGGGCACCCAAGCCCATCAGCCTTCTCTTGTTCTTCACGGCACTTGTTGGCGCCTCAGGTATGTGATGCTACATAGTCTGTGGTATGGGTAGCCTTAGCCGTTGGGTTCACATTGGCTTTTGCCTTCGCTTTTTTCCCCGCTGCAGGAAAAGATTTTAGATGTGTGCATTTGCGGTGCACCAACGCTTGAATGTGAAATGTCAGCAGTTAGGTTGGAGACCAATTCGGTTCCAATTGATGCTTGGGCACATTGGTTGGGTGAAACTGACTCACCCATCAGGAATTCAGCTTAGTGTCCCAATCAACTTGGGTGTCCCAATCTGATTGGTCAAGGGATTTACAAGCTGCTTCTGTTGCAAAAGTCTCAATGTCCTCCTGGAGCTGGGAGGGCGGGATAGCAGAAGTGGTCTTGGCCGCCTCCTTGGCCACCGCCTTGCAGTCCTGTTTGGCATTCTTCCGCTCTTGAGGGGATATTGGCTTTACTAGTAAGTAGCATCCCTGTGCTCACCACGGGAAGGCTGCCTTTGTGTTGGCAGTTGGTTCATAGTGGGCCTCACCACCGCACATTGAATCTGAGGGAATTTCTTGGAATGTGATGCCATCCTTGGAGGGGCAGGTGTGTGCCTTGTGGCCAAAAGCGCTACAAAAGGCGCAGATGGGAGGTGCGCTGTCCACAATGACCCTGAAAGGGTGGGTGGCATGCCCCTCAATGTTGACAAAAGTGGTATGCGGGATTTGGGTTATATCCTTTGCTATCCCCTCAGTTGGGGTTAGGACTGCAATTGCTTTGCTAGGCACAGGTTTGGCATCAGCATAAAGTGTGAATTTTGAAGGATTGTATTTCACCATATATGGTGAGCCCAGCCTTCAGGTGTTATTCGAGTATGGTACATTTGACTGTAGTGGGCAGAAAGTCAAAAGTGACAAAATTTTAATTAAATTTTGTCCATCAGGTGTGCTTAGTTTAGATGACCCGCTGACCATCCAGGAGGTCTACCACAACGCGCACCATTGCAGCTTCATCCGCTGCTTCCTTGCTCTCAAAACTTAGATCCAGCCAACCATGTGGCATGGAATGAGGTGCGATGTACACCACGTTCAGGAGTAGAGTGTACACATCCCCACAAAGCTTTTCCCAAAGCGCCATCTTCTGATTATCCAGGAATACCCATACTCTGTGTTCTTTTCAACAAGAGTGGTTGGGAGTGTGGCATATTGATGTACTGGTTTTATTGCGATTGCCCAGCTAAAATTTCTGTGGAAATGGTTACCACCAGTTTTTTGTTAAGTTTATCTATTCCTCTGGGTTCACTGGGGCGTTTGCAAACTTTAGATGTCATGAGGCCAACACCTGTGCCCTTGACCTTAATTGCCCAACTGCTCCCTGACATGGGTGTCAACTAATCTCCTCGGTGATATTATCAAACTTTTTTACCAGACTTGAATTGAATAAATGTTGCAAAAGTGATTGCAACGAGAGAGAAAAGTTTTTTAAACTTTATAACAAACATTTAAATATGCCTGATATTTCACATTATGTAGAATATGGCACTGCAAGACCTCAAGTAATTGGTCAATTGGAGCTTTTTCACCACTTCAACTAAAAATTGGGAAGTATACTTTATATAATTCCTGCATTTTTCCTTGATAACTTGAGTTAAGATATACTTTTTGGGACTCAATTTTTGTGGGGTTTTTTGATGGAATTAATAATTATCCTGATTCATCACTTTCCCTTTTGGGGTATTGTATTTCCTTACTGTTATCTGAACCTGCTCATACCAAATGTTGGTTATGTCTTCTGGAGGGTTCTATTAAATCTTATTCTATTCAATACCATGTTGAAGACTTTAGGAAACCAGCTTGATTGTGCTTGCTGGTGCTTTCTCCAGCTTGTTTCCACAAATAATTTTAAGAAAATAAAAATTTAAAATGAAAAGTGCTAGTAAAAATGGGATTTTAGGATTTTTATTAGGCACGTGATAAAGGTAAAATGATACTATTTGACCTCTGATTATCTAGTTTTTAAAGTAAATTTGAAGGCTGAATGGGAATTTGGGAACATGAATGGAATAGCCTGCATGAGTCTGAATTAGGAAGTATGCAGAAATAGCGTATCATGGCTCAGGAACTCGCATAGGGCAGTGGAGTGAAGGAAGAGGAATTCTGATTGGCCCAAATGTACCCATTAGGTAACATCTTTATAAACTTGAGCCAATCACCGCCCAAGAAAATTCTTGCACCTTGGGGGACCCAAGCCAAGCCTATAAAAAAAGGGGGGGTCCCTGAGCAGGTGCATTGAAGGACTTTGTTGGGATCAGGGGAGTGTTTTCCAATGATTCTCCCAAAGTCCATGGCGAGGTTTGAGTAATTTGAGCAGCCAATTTTTTAGTGCCAATACAGGTTTCGAGCAGGTGTTTCCCCAATTAATGGGGTTCCACTGAGAATTGGCCAGGGGTTTTTGGCTAATTTCCTCAACATTTTTATTATTAAATCTATTAAACAAGCTCTTAATGAAATCAGAATATTGCAAATGGCTGAAATTTCTCTTTTTTGGCAGAACTCAACCTACAGCATTATTTATCTTTAGTCTGCAAAAGGCAAATGTCTGATATCACCCCCCTCAAGAATGGTAGGGCAAGTAGGGTCAAAGGAAATGGCCATGTACGTGATTAACAGTAATACCAGTGGCTAGGTTTTTAATAGAATACTCATTTCCTCGCTTGTAGATGATGGTAAAAGGATTCTCCCAGATTATTCCAAGTTTACCGCTTTTAGGTATAATGCGGTTATGGTAGTATAACATCATGTCAGAAACTTGAAAAGTGGGTAATGGGGTTCAGGATCATTTGCAGCCTGCCCTTTTCTTGTTACTGTTGTGGCTATATTGGTCATAGCTTCGGATTGAAGTTGAATTATACGTTAAGCCAGACTTCTCACAACTTTCTCTGGTTTCTCAACTCTATAAGAGAATACATCCTTAGCTAGGAGCAGGTATGCCTGGTTCCCGCCCATACAAGACTCAGAATGGTGACATTTTCAAAATCTGGTGATAGCTAATCCGGTATGCCATAAGAGCACTATGCAAATATTGATCCTAGTGAAGAGGATCAGATGAAGCCAGCTTTTTCAGAATGGAAACCAAGGTTCCATTTGCTCTTTCCACTGTTCCATTAGTGGAGGGGTTATATGGAGCAGAAAGAGTTGTTGTGCTCCTATAGAAGTGGCCAGAAGTTTGACTACTCTGAAGGTGAAGTTCTTGCCATTATCACAGAGTAGTACTTGGGGCAACCATGACGGGTGAAGATGTGTTAATGTAAAAAGGTGGCGATGGCCTTAGCTGTTTGAGCAGGAAGAGCCACAACTTCAACCCACTTATTGAAGTGGTCAATAGCTACTAGTATAAATCTGTTCCCAATAGTAGACTGAGGAAAGGGACCTATTACATCTAAGTTGATAGTATGGAATGATTGTTGTGGGGTAGTTGGTTAGTATTAATATCTAGACTTGAAGCCAGATTGCTTCTTACAAGTAAGGCAGGCTTCCAAAACATCAACAATAGATTCCATCATTCCGTCCCAGTAAAACCGATCCTTAATCCATTCATAGGTTTTCCTTACCCCTCCATGACCTAGGGTAGAATGTGCTTCTAAGATAGCAGGTACACACTCCGAAGGTCAATTTAAGGTAAGCATTTAATCCCCACCTGCTTATACAACTTCCCATCTTCAACTTTAGTGTTATGGGAGTGCCGGGCTAACATTCTCTGAACAGGCTTATCTTCATCCTCCCATTAATTGGGGGTCATTAAGAGGTCATGTAACCTCTCCATTTCACTATTATCCAAGTGAAGGTCTGGTAGTCGAGTCAACCCATCAACATTCAAGTGACGGGTTCCAGCGCGGTGTTCAATCTTCATGTCATAAGGATGGAGCTTTAGAGCCCAGCGAGATAGCCGACCAGTAAGATCATTCATGTTCTGTAACCACTTTAGAGATGCGTGGTCAGTAACTACAGTGAAAGTAGTCCCATAGAGGAAGGGGCAATAGCGTTTTACGGCTAACAGAACAGCGAGGCACTCCTTCTCCGTGACACTGTAGTTACGTTCAGCTTTTGACAGAATCTTGATAAAGTAGAAGACAGGATGATCTACTCCGTTTTCATCCAACTTGGCTAAGATGGCCCCAATGGCATAGTCTGAAGCATCAGTGAATAAGATGAAGGGTTTATTATAATCAGGGTGCTGTTGGATAGGCCGTTGTTGCAGCAGTTGCTTCAGCGTCTCAAAAGCAGCCTTCTGTTCTGCACCCCACTGGAAAGGAGTGTCTTTGGTTAATAGGCGTACAAGAGGTTCACTGAGCTGGGCAAACTTAAGGATAAACTTATGATAATATCCCATCATCCCCAGAAATACGTGAATGTCTCGTAGGTTCTTAGGGGGAGGCATCTTCTAAATTGCTTCAACCTTATTTACCATGGGTTGGATTCCTTTTTGGGAAATAAAGTGTCCAAGGAAATCCAATTTCTTTTTAAAGAATGTACATTTTGAAGGCTTCAACTTGATAATTGACTTGCGTAATCTTTCAAACACTTCCTTTAGACGATCAAGATGTTCATGGAAGGTTCATGAGAATAATGTGATATTATCAAGGTATACGATGACGCAAGTTAACTTTAGGTCCCGTAAAATGTGATCCATGGCCCGCTGAAAAGAGGCAGGCTTTTTGCACAACCCTTGAGGTAATCGTGTGGGTTGGAATAGACCTTCACTACAGATAAGAGCGCATTTCTCCTGGTCTTAAGGAGAAAGGTCCATTTCCCAATAGACGCTATCTAAAGCCATGGCAAAAGAAATTAGAGGCTGAGAGTTGGTCTAAGGTGTCATCATTACGAGGAAGAGGATAGCTATCCTTTTTTGTGAAGCTATTTAACATTCTTTAATTTATGACTATCCGATGTCCTCCATTCTTCTTTTTTATTAACAAGAGAGGGGAAGACCAGGGGCTTTGTGAAGGCACTAACAACTCTGCATCGAGTAACTGCTGAAGTTCTGACCTCATTTTCTGTACTTCTACCTTGGACTTGTGGTAGGGTTTTGACCTAATGGGATGGGCATCACCCACATCAATTGAGTGGCAACAGCCCTTCATGTAACCATAATCGGTATCCAATTTGGAGAATATGTCGCTATAGTCGTCAAGGAGAGTATGAACTTTTTTCAGCTCATCCAGGGTCAGCTTGTCTGAAATATGGACATTAGGCAAGGTACACTCTAGGTTATCAGTTGGCAGGCACATATCCATCATGGAGCCAATGGAGTGGATCTGTTCAATGTCTTCCACAGGGATTAACAATCCTCTGCCAATCTCCTGGTGTTTTTTCACAACTATGTCTACTGGGGTGAGGTTCCCCAACAGCAGCGTAATGGGCCTCTGGTAGGCTGGTTCAAGAATACCAGGCAGTACACGAGGCTCCAAGGGACTGACGCCATCAATACTAACAAGGTGCAACAAGCAGTGGCGTGGGATATAAAGCGTGATTTTTGTGTCAACCACTCGTTGTTCAACAGGTTTGATCACGACCTCATCTGCAGCATAAAAAGGGATACCACTCTAGCATCCACTGAATCAGGCAACTTCATTGTGTTGCACCCAGAAGTGGTATATGACACAGGTATCGCTGAGAGGGGGTATTCGATCAGGCAAGAGTATTCATGCTTGCTTGTTCTTTATTAGATAAGAATAACGGAACCTCATAGTTGAGTAACAAGAGGTAACCTTGCTTCAGGTTGATTATTCCTTCATACTCAATCATTAACTGAGTGCAGATGAGCATGTCATACGCATTGTTATCTAGAGCCACAGCAGGAGCTGATAAAATAAGCTTCCCATCTCGAATGGGAAGGGAAGAGTAGGCCCCAATGGCCCGAGTATTGTTGGAGCCAGAAGTTCCAAATTCTTGCGTGTACTCCAAGTCAGGCGCTAGCTTTGTCTTCTTGATAAGCTTAGTGGAGATCACGTTGACTGGGGAACCAGTGTCCAAGATGGCTAAGATACGGACCTTTTGAATACTTCTTCAACCTTAGTGAGGTCCCTCTAAAGTTAGGCGACAAAACTAAAAACTCCTTGAACCGTAAGGGTGAGGTGAGTTTTTTTAGCAGTCTCAGGGTAGTTATTCGTGATAATTTGTAAGGGATGAACACGCTGAAGAGGTTAAATCAATCCAGCTAAGAATTAATTACCACCGCTGGCAGTGTCAATCACTTGTGGACACCCTAGGATTTGACTGAGGTACGTTTCCTCAGGGATGGTGGTCTCATCTACTCCTCCAGCATTCAGATGATCAGGAACCTCTACCTCTGCGGGTGCTCCAAGTATGTAGCAACCAATAACGTCATAACCCCCCTCAGATTCGTCCCCCAAGGTATTCTCAACAACTGACAAGGCCACGATGGAGGTAGGAGAGATGGCCACAGGAGATTAAATAGCCTTATAGCACGCCTTTACCAGCTTAGCTGGAGGGGTAGGCACAGCAGCTTTAGTGAGCTGGTGTGGACGGGTGGATGTTACTACCATACAGGGTTTTGAAACATAAGAATGAGTGGTAACCTTATTAAGTTACACAGAGGGAACATGTTTTTCAGGGAGGGTAGGCATAGGTGAGCTCACCCTAAACTGTGCCTCAGGTGGTATTTCCATAATAGTAAGAGCTGAAGGAGTCACCTCAACTTCTTTGGATGTTGCACTTGAATGGAAATCGACAACATCTACTAACGCCTCCTAAGTCAGATATATTTTTCATGGCGTATTGCTGAGATAATATGCCGGGCTAGAGAAGGCTGAGAAGCTAACACGGTTAACAGAGCAGTAATAGCATCATCTAGGGTGAGCATGTTAGAGGTTGTTAACCTTTGCGCAGCTAGGTAAAAATTGTTCAGCAAAGGCAAGGAGTGATTCACCTTCATACATGCTAAGGCGCATGAAGGCCTTATATTCTAAAGTAGACTCTGCTTTGATCCAAATTCATCCAAAAGAGCTTTAAATTCTCTGTCCAAGTGTGCGAAGGGTCCAGTTAAGGTACTATCCTTTCTTGAGCTAGGCGACTTAAACATGGAAAAATGTGCTGAGCTTTTTGTTTATCAGTTGTGCCATACATGGCAGCTTCATAAACATACAAGAAAGTGGCAATATTTCCTTTACCAGGGGTGAATTTGTCTTTTAGAGGATGTTTTAAGAGGGCGCTGTTCCAATTCTTTAAGACAGGATAAGGCGTGGGCTAGTATCTCCTCAAGAGCAATGATTCTGGTTATACAGGGGTCCCCTGTAGTGAGCACCATTTTATAGGAAACCAGCCTAATTGTTTTCGCTGGTGCTTTCACCAGCTGGTTTCCACAAGTAATTATAAGAAAATAAAAATTTAAAATGAAAAGTGCTAGTAAAAATGGGATTTTAGGATTTTTAATACGCGAAATAAAGGTAAAATGATACTCCATAACCTCCAGCTATCTAGTATTAAATTAATTTTGAAGGCCAAGGGGGAATTTGGGAACATGTTTGGAATAGCCTGCATGAGTCTGAATTAGGAAATATGCAGGAATAGCATATCATGGCTTGGGAACTTGCATCAGAGCAGTGGAGTGAAAGAAGAGGCGTTCTAATTGACCCAAATGTACCCATGAGGTAGCATCTTTATAAAATTGAGCCAATCACCGCCCAAGGAAATTCTTGCACCTTGGGGGACCCCCACTAAGCCTATAAAAAAGGGGGGGTCCCCGCGCAGGTGCATGAAGGACTTTGTTGGGGTTGGGGGAGTACCTTCCAGTGATTCTCCCAAAGTCTGTGGCGAGGTCAGAGTAATCTGACTAGCCAATTTTATTAGTGCCAGTACAGGTTTTGAACTGGTGTTTCCCCAATTAATGGGGTTCCATCGAGAATTGGCCAGGGATCTTTGGCCAATTTCCTTGACATTTTTACTATTAAATTTATTAAATAAGCTCTTAATGACATCAGAATACTGCAAATGGCTGACATTTCCCTTATTTGGCAGAACTCGACTACAGCATTATTATCTTTAGTCTACAAAGGGAAATGTCTGACAAAGACCTTTGTATAAAATTACCCCCTCCTTTGGCAGATATTGAAGAAGGGATGCCTATTTTTTCTCCTAAGAATTTAGTCATTCCACGAAAATTGCAGGTAACTATTAATACTTCATTACATTTTCCCCAAAGAACATTTGTTACAAGTTCAAGGCATTTTCAACCCTTCTGCTAAAGAAATTTTGCTTTGTCCTGGAGTATTGGATTAAGCTTATTCTGGCTCATTATCTGTATTATTGGTGAGCCTTACCAAGAAACCAAAAACGGTAGATCTAAACCATCACATTGCTTGTGTCAAATTATAACCCTTATCATGAATCTATGATGTTAAATCTTTTGGAATCTTACTCAACTTTGGGCTAGAAAGTGATCAGGAAGTTCTTATGGTGGGGACTGCAATTGGAAAACACCTCATGAAGGAACAGGAGTGAAAATACTTCATTTATTAGAAGAATACTCCAACATTTTTGACAAACATACATACAATTTTGGAAAAATGAGAGGAGTAATGCACTCCATTGAAACTGGCAATCACCTTCCTATTCGTGACAAACCCTATTGCAAATCTAAAATGGAGGAAGCCTAAGTTATCAAAAAATTGAATCAACTATTGGAGTCTGGATTATTGAAACCTTCCAATAGTCCTTGGGCCTCTTTTTTTTTTAGTACTAGATGGTCCCAGTCCTTGGGCCTCTTCATTGTTATTAATTAAGAAAAAAGATGGTTCCCATCGAGTGGTTATGGATTATTGTAGATTGAACGCTATTACTTGAAAAGATAGTTATCCTTTACCTCAAATTGATGATTTCTTCAGTTGTTGGCCAGCTCGACTTATTTTTCTGTAATAGATTTAGCCAGTGGATAATTGCAAATTGAGCTATCCCTGGCAGATCGAGCTAAGTGTGCCTTAATATCCAGTGAAGATTTATTTGAATCAACCCACATGACACAAGGATTGCGCAACATGCCAGCAACATTTTAACGGGCCATGGATAAAATGTTACAGCACTTAAAAGCTCACTTGTGTTTTGGTATATTAGGATAATATTACCATGTTTTCCAAAACATTTAATGAATATTTGGGTCATCTAAAAGAAGTTTCTAAATGAATTTAGAATCCATCTCTAAAGCTC
The DNA here is from genome assembly GCA_022478985.1 of Massospora cicadina. Lineage (NCBI taxonomy): Eukaryota > Fungi > Entomophthoromycota > Entomophthoromycetes > Entomophthorales > Entomophthoraceae > Massospora > Massospora cicadina. Next base: position 143,248 of record JAKSZP010000045.1, on the reverse strand, counting down.
AAACCTTTTAAATATTCATCCTTCCAAAATGTAATGAAATTTTTAAGACATCAGTTATTTGCTAAAATGATTCACCTCCTCTCAACCAAAATTTGAGCTGATTAATGAATGCCTGCTCCTACCTCTATGCTGGATATCCAAGTCTTTTTTGGCATAGTTTGGTATTATTGGCAATTTATACCCAAGTTTTTCGATATGACTGAACTGTTATTCTGTCTGTTACAAAAAGGGGTGCCATTTGTTTGGAGCTCAGCTCATGAACACTCATTCAATTCCCCGCAAATGGCCTTTACTAAGGCACCTGTTTTAATTCATCCTCTATTTGATAAGCCTTTTTTCTTACATACTGATGACTGTAATGTCGTTATGGGGCAATTTTATCCCAGTGTGACGCAGTGTAAGATGAGCATCCTGTCACGCTCTATAGCAAAATTTTGTCCCAGGCTGAAAGAAATTACAGTGTAATGGAATGGGAGTGTCTGGATGTGATTCTAGCATTAAGCACTTCCATCCTTTCCTAAATGGTAATAATTTTAATGTTATTATCGACTATTCTTTAAGATGGCTGCAAAATATGAAGGATCCTGATGAGTGATTGGCCCGCTGGGCTCTAAGATTACAAGATTATGATTTTTCTATTGTGCATCACTTGGGTGTTTAACATCAAAATGCTGATGGTCTGTCTGGACAAACTACACTGACCTTAGATTTGGGAAAGGAAGAACGCCTATGTAATCTTATTGGATGATAGGAATTGTGGAGTTGAGAATCTTAAGAGGATAGAGCTTTTTTTAAAATATATCAACAAAGATACCATGATTCATGAAGGAGCCTTGTACAAACAGGTTAAATCCAAGTGGTTACCCTTTTTGCACCCAAACTCAAAATTTCATGCTGTTAAGGAGGGACATGACCAAGTGAGTCATAGCAGATTAAAGAAGACTCAAAAATGGTTAAACTTAATATTATTGGAATAACATGACTAAATTCATTCAAGAGACCCTTAATTTAGGTCTCATTTGTAAAAGCCATGGAGCCACCAACCCTACTTATCAACATCAAGTTTTTCTCTCAACTAAAGCGTTTGAAGTGGTAAGCATTGATGTTTTAGGCCTTTTTCCTTGGGGATTACATTACCATCAGTACATATTATGGCAGTCTTTCGCCTAACTAAATGGGTTGAGGCATTTTCATTGCACGCCTTCTGATAAGATTACTGCACTATTCCTTTACCAGCACATCATCACCCAACATGGGTGTCCCAAAGTCCTTATGTCCGACAATAGGACTAATTTTACCTCACAACTCTTACAAGAACTATTTAAATTATTTAATACTACCCAATGATTTGTCGTTCCTTACAATCCATCCACAAATGGAGCCATCAAACAAGTCAATGGAACTCTAGTCTTGATTTTAAGGAAAATGGCTTCTACTGATCCTTCTTAGTGGAACTTCTATTTACCAAGTGCCTTATTTGCATATCAAATAAGCTATCATCAGATCATCAAGATGTCACCTTTTTAAATACATATATGGGTGAGATCCATCAGTCCCTTCTAGTATTCAGGCCATAATTTAAGAAAGTATACCTGAAAACTCTTATTTAGTTATGAGAAATCTGGCTGATGAGATTATTTGTCTTCAAGATCAATCCATGAATTAATTGAAATAACCACTCAAAAAGAGACCCAAAGATGCAATAAGCATAAACTGCCTTAATTGAATATCAGATTGGTAATTTTGTTATAAATTATCACTCTTGGCCTGGCGGACAAACTAAAAAGTTAGGATCCAAATGGTCTAGTCCATATTGAGTTTTATTTTGAAAAGTATTAGAGTACTCAATTGTCCATGTGGATACTGGTATAGTTATAAAACAAACACATCCCAGATTTTTAAGAAGTCACCCTTCTTTGCAATTGAATCTCGAAGGGAAAGTGTTAGGATTTCGCCAAATTCTCTTGGTTCTGAAAATTCTACAACATTAATTCCCCCAGAATTATTAGAAGGAGAGCGTAATCTATCTAAATTTATCAAGGTTAATAAAAATGATCAGTCTCATCCCAATCAAGGGATTGAGTAATTAATTGCTCAATGATTAATTAAATCAAACAGATCCTGAACCATTCCAAAACCTATAAATATTCCATCCTTACAATAATAAAATTAGGTTTAATTATAACCTCCTTTTACTTTGATTTATCACTTTTTAAAGAATCCACTTAAATAACTTTGAGAGAAAACCTTCCCATTGGAAGTGTAATTCAAAACTTTTAGACATGTCTTATAGATATTGACGCTTTTTAATTGAATAAAGTAGTCTATATCAGTCCCATTTTTTATTATTTTTCCACTAATTTTAGCTTTGAGCCTATTTTTGAACTTTGGCATCAGTCAAGAGAACAGCTACACCAAGAGATGTGGTTCTCATTACAGAAAGCTCCAAGCTGTCTTAGTGAAAACTTCTATAATGTTTATTGGAGTATACTAGCAGTCAAGAAAGTCAACCTGCTGATCAGTCAAGAAGCGCCACTCAATGAATAGATACTTCATGTTACAAAGTACCACCCATGCAGCCTGAAAGCTCTGAATTTCAGGGCACAATCCAGTTCACTCTACCTTCTGTTGACAATGATCAGTACTAACTCTAGTATGAGAACCTTAACAAAATTATTTAACAGTTAATAAATGGCAATTATTCTGTGGGAAGCCGCTCAAGTCGCACCTGCGCTTCTTTAGTATATTCTACCATACAGGCCTATATACCTCAGCCCAACTATCAGTGGGAGATCTAACCTTGGGGACCAAGCTCTATCTTCAAAATTTCGTCCATACACCATTAAACACCTCATACAGGCTGTCAGTTGCATCACTATGAAGTCTCCCAACAATGAGGGATTACCCAAACTTTGCACTCCCATATTTCAAATTCTATAACGCGGCCTCCTCCTTCATCCACAACAACTGAGAAGCCATTATTGATAATCAACTCAATCAATGAAGCCCAAAACTAGATCGTGGTTTTTGATATTGGAATTTCAGGTTACCTCAAAGACCAACATCGCCAGAATGTACAACATTTTGAGGCTGCTTGGACAAACGCCTCCACCATGTCAAAGATCTGGTACAGACTCTCATGCAACACTATCAAGAGCTGGCATCACACGACCTCATCTCTGGGAGTTAAAGATCTGAAGGGCCTAAGAGGGCTGAAAGGTCCCTGTGGGCCTCGAGGGCCCTCTGGCTCCAAAGTGATTACTCTGGGCGACCCTAATGACCTTTGGAGAAATGGCGTCTTAGCAGCCCTAGCCGCATTATGGGATCAGAACCAAAATTGGCCCAAGGATGTAAACTCTGAGTAAACAAAGTCCCCCTCTACTCTAGGGGCTTGATTGAGGCGCTGTCAGATGAAATGGATAACCTTGACGTCTTCATTAAGATTGCCAATAGCTGAATTTTCCATCTTGAACAAACCTTCCAAGGGTTTGACACCCACTTGTACAACTTAGAAAGTCCGCTTCTTCTTCAGTGCGCTGATATACAAGCCTTAAATGAGCAGGTTGCTCACAAAGTTTCTATTTCCTCCCTCAATCAAAACTAGGACGATATCAAAGAGGACCTTAATGGCCTAAGATGACGTTTGTATCAGCAGGCCCTCAAATATGTTGAAAAATGAGATTTCTGAACCTGCACCAATTACTGGTGCTAAAACCCTCTCAACTCCTCTTATGACTAATTTTAAACCTAGTTTTAAGGAGAAGTTCACCCAGCCTGGAACCATTGCCTTCTTTTTGTTTGTGTATAAGATTCCCATGAAAAGAGGCCACCAACTGGCAAAAAGTAAAGCACGACCACTCCTGACTTAACAGCACCGCTAGGGAGATTATGACTCCCCATCTAAAAGAATGCCACACCTGGGAGCAGGTCTGGACTGCCTTAGCCAATAAATCAGCAGCAATCAAACCCTGGCCAACCAAAAACAAGCTTTCATGGGTAAACTCCTTAAAAAAAGACAGATATGATGAGTTTGCCAGCCATTTTTACGCCCAAGCGCAACCCTTAGTGACCACAAGTCATATTATCTTGGACGACGCCATTATCGCTGTCATCTCTGCATTAGGGTTTTATCCTTGTGTTCAGATACAAATGATTAGCAAAAAGAATGGTTTTACGTGCATTCAAGTAATCAAGGAAGCACCTAAAGAGATCCCTGTGATGACCTTACAGCCTAAGGTACCGTTTCTGCCTCTTCTAACCATCATTGGGTCCACATTTTCAAAAAGCAGAAAAAGCCTCACCCTCAATGAACTTACTTTAATGGCTTCTGAAAAGCGTCAATACATGCTGGAAACAACTTTGTCAAGGAGGAGGGAAAAGGGAAATTAGCATGAAGTATGAGGAGGACCATGCTGTCATCCCTACCAAGCCTCATGAATGAACTATGACCTCTAACAAATTTGGAGCTATCATACCTGAAGAAGAAGTTTTGGTACCTGTTGATAATAAAGAACTTTATACTGCTTACTTTTTTCTAATGAATTACTTTTCTTTCTCACGCTACATCCATAGTTCAGGAGCTTAATTACCCACATCACTGTTCAAGTTCATAAAGTTTCCAGTACATGCCAAGAGTGGTTTATATATGTTATCTCATCCATGTTGATGAATCATAACAAGATCGCTTCAGTAATGCCACACTTTATTGAGTACATAACATCTGAACCGCAATGTACCTAATCCATAGGGGCCTACTCTTCCCTACCTGTCTAAATAGAGAAGCATTCTATAAAAAACCCTTCATCGTGATAGATAACCTGAGCTATGAACTCCTTCTTCAAACTCAGTTTCTAGAGACTACTCCATGGTGTAATATTATGATGAAGGTTTTTATCCCTACTTGGACATCCTGGTTCCCCTAGTTTTTGTAACTCCCCTTAACTCCAAAGTGGAGGTTAAGATCTGGGCTTTCTTCTAGAGAGTGAGATCCGCATCAACCAACTCAAGTACTATATAAGGGACTCTTAGTTCCTGTATCCCCAACCTAACATTGATGGCAATGAAGACTTACTTATCTATTTACCTAGGATGACCACTATACCTTGAAAGTTTCAAGTTATTGTTGATAACCAAACCCATGTTAATAACCCTTTAGATATCTGCTGGTGATTTGAGGTCTTGTTAATTTTGTCCCACAAGGAGGGTCTAACCTGTCTGGGGTTTCTAGATCCTGCCTATGCTGGATTTATATAGGTGTTTTTGGCTAATCTTACTAAAAAAACCTAGGGTAGAAGGCCCAAAAAGTCCTAACGCGTATGTCCGCCTCTTACAAGTAGAGGCTATAAATGATGACCATAGTTTTGGAGGCCTGAGGGATTTTGGTTTGTAGACGCCTCCAATAGTGACTCTATTCAACACCCATACTGGAAAGGAGCTCACTGAGGAACAACAGTGCCAGGTTCAAGACTTATTAGAGGAGTATCCAGACATTTTTTTGGCCTCTACCTACGATTTTGGAAAAATGTAAGGGTTCTACATCATGTTGAGACTATGAACGCCCACTTTCAGCCCTAACATTACCAATTGTGAAAAATCTGAAGAGGCCATGTGGCGGTAGAACTCAAACAACTACTCAATGCGGTATCATTGGTGCCTTTACGCTGCCCTTGGTCCTCCCCTCTACTATGGGTTCAAAGAAGGATGGCAGTCATTGGGTGTTTGATTACCGCTAGATTAACTTCATTCAAATTTAGAAAGTTATTCTCTGTCCCAGATTGACAACTCACTTTGCCTACTCACCCGGTAGCAATAATTTTCTCCAATTGAACTTTACAGCATATATTGACAAGTGGAGCTCACCCCTGAAGACTGAGAAAGTGCGCGCTCATAGCTAATGAGGGGCTATTCAAACCCAAGATGATGTCCCAGGGACTTTATAACGCACCAGCCACCTTCCAAAGTGCCATGGATAGATATCCTCAAGAACTTGAAGTTATCAAGTGTCCTTTTTTACTTTGATGACATCACTTTCTTCTTGTGAACCTTCAATGGACATGTGGAGCACCTCTGGGAAGTCTTCAATCATCTTAGGAAGGCTTTGTTTTATCTCAACTTTTAAAGTGCTCGATTTTCAATCTTTTATGGAGTTCCATGGGCATAAGGTCTTGAAAGATGGCATCTGGCCCATATCGGACAAAGTTGATGCCAATGGAAAGATGTTGTGCCCCCAGAGCCTGAGGGATAACCAGGTGAAACTTGGCTTGGTGATTTATTATCATCAGTCTATCCATTCGATTTGCTGAAATTTTGAGCCTCTTTTATCTCCTGAAGAAGAATGTGCCTCTTGAGTGGCATCCAGAACAAGAACAGGCTTCCAATACATTGAGGACTGCACTTTGTACTAAAACGCATTTCAGTCCATCCAAGTTTTGATTAGCCTTTCTTGTTATTCAATAATGCGAGCAATGTCGCCGTTGGGGACATTCTAGCCCATCACGACGAAAATCAGGTATCTTCTGGTAGCTTAATTCACAAGCCTTGAGCAGGATGAATGAAACTATAGCGTTACCAAATGAGAGTGTATGGCTGTCTTGTTAGAAATCAAGCATTTTTGTCCCTATCTCTGTGGAACCCACTTCACCATTTTCACTAATCATTCCTCACTTCTATGGCTGCATCAGATAAAGAATCATGTGGCCTTTTATCCAGATGGGCCCTAATACTGCAGAGCTACAATTTCACTAATGTCCATCAATTAGGAGCAATTCAACAGGATGCTGATGGTCTATCTAGTATGCCAGTAATGGTCAGCTTAACCCCTGAGGTTGACCAACTGTACGATCTAATTATCTGGCCAGAGCGCTGGGAGTTCAAAACTCCTAAGATATAAGTCAAGCTCTGTAAGATTACCTGAGACACTCAGATCAAGGATGGGCTGATTTATAAAAGGGTAAAATAGATTGCTCTCCTATATCCGCCCTTCTTATTGAAATGATGTTAACTTAGAGGGGCATGTGACTGTTAGGCACAGGACAGTAAACAAGACTCATGAGTGGATAAAGACATGATGCCACTGAGACAAAAATGGAAGAAACCATCCAAGAGGTCTTAGAAGCTTGTAAGATTTTCCAATCCCGAAATTGGGCCAGCCCTCAATATACCACTTGGTTGTTTCCCTGACAAATCCTTTCAATGTCATTATCAATGATGTGATAGGGTCTCTTCACACCGGGCTGCATAGCCATAAATATATCCTTCTAGCCATGGATCATCTGATCAAATGGACCAAAGCGATTTTGATCACTGCTGCCACTGTAAGAGCCACAGCTCTCTTTCTTATCCAATCCATTTTCACCCATCACAGATCCCACAAGTTTACTTTCAGATAGTGGGTTAAATTTCATCTCACAGGTAGTACAAGAACTTACCTCGCTTCTTAGTACTAACCAGAGTTTCGCTGCCCCTTACAGCCCATCAACAAATGGAGTGGTGGAAAGCGCTAATGGATATTTGTCTCTATTTTGTGGAAGATGTCCGCCTACAATCATATTAACTGGAATCATTATCTGCCCAGCGCTTTGCTTGCTTACAGAATAAGCTACCACAGTGTTGAGATTCTGATATGAGTGGATGATAAGTCACAAATAGCTGTGGCGGATTGTATAGAATACGTCAACCACAATTTAGAAAGATTGATTATTCAAGCGCATTTATATAAGATGATACTAAGTCCAACGTGGATAGCTATTAGATCACTTCCAAATATGGTGATAAGGCGACGTCAATTTATAGCGAATATTTGGTAGATAGCCTCAAAGGAAGGCAATAGTGAATTTAAGAATAGTAGACCCTGCTGGGACCTCACAGTTATGAGGATGAACCAATGAGGATACGGTAGTAAAGAATAGTTCAAAGAAAAGTAAAGGTACTGACTGAAGTCGCTGATATGTAAGCGAGATGAGAAGATTGAAGGAAGAGGATTGTTAGTAGATGTAGGAAGCTGAGCAGAAAAAATCTGCTTATAATATTTAAATATATAAAGTGGTTTGGACAAAGAGAATTGCTTCAAATTTTATAATATTCTTTAGGTTTGTCTCAAGGATCAACAATAGCCATATTGTCCATCCCTTGATCAGTGTGAACAACCCTGTGTGACCCTTCTGTAATATCTCAATAATATCACCAATTTAATAACAGTGGTGCTCACTATAGGGGGCCCATTGATCAACCTCCAAAGAATAAAAAACACTCCAGTCACTGGCCATGTCACATCATGCCTGCATTGATGGGGATTCCCCATGGAACACTGCACCAGCCAAATATGCAGAAACTAGATTTTCTTTAGACGTGGTGCTTAAGAATCCGGATGAGCTCCTTTGTAAGTCCAGGGGAACGTCCCCTTTGCATAGATTGTGCGATTTTAACATTCCTGAATAAGGAATGTCTGAAGAGGGCAGCGTTACCCCTCATCGCCCAGGGTGACCTCACCCATGTGGTAGACGAGCATTGGGTAACAACACTCCCTATAATTATTTCTCCCCTAGTACAAGCGCTCACCTCTGCTGAACTTGTCTGCCAAATTGAGGAAATCTGCACTTAGATTACCAAATCAAAGATGAAAGATCTAAAACCAATGGGAATAAAGCCTGACAATTAAAAAACCAATATTTTGAAATAAATAATAAGAGAATAATTGGCTAGAATTGCGAATTAAATCAAGCCATCAAGTCATATGATTGCCGCTGCCAAATTCCCTTTGAAATCGGTGGGAATTATCACAAATAATTTGAAACCCCTGGTTCAAGAATTTAAAGTTGCGCCCAACACAGCTCATTTGGCCAAACAAACGCCCCAGCAACTGGGCATGGGCGGGTTGGCCATCCTGAACCCATTTTCAATCAATTAGGACCGCCTTTATGTGGGGTGGCCCTGGAGGAATTCCCATTTCCCATAAGGCCAGATGCCATCACGTCAACCGGCATAAATGCAGTTGGGCATCAGTCCAGGCGTTTGCAGATATACTGATAGCAAATTAGCTATCCACCAAATTCAGTGATGTTGGTTCCAATATAAAAATATCTACCACCTCCCCCAAAAATTCGCTGAGCTGGTCAAATTTTAAGAACTCAATCCCTGCTTTGACCCACTACCAATCAAACACTAATTAATCAGTTGCATTGCACTAAGAAAATTGTTGGCCGATTTTCTTTATCTATCTTTCCAATAAAAACCCTTAACTTGATTCTAGTTTTTATGCTTGAAACCAACCCGCCCTCTCCACCTATATTTCCATAATCATCAGGGTTTATGGCCATTTTCACCCGGTATTTTGCTAGGTGTCTATACACGATTATGGCTCATGGGCACTCAATGGCGAAATTTCTTCCATGTTACATAACCTTCATACCAGCAGCAGTGCCACTGACATTCAGGTTTGCCATCTGGGTGCGTAAGTATTTAAACTTGAAGGCTGGTCTAAAAATAACTTGCTGTTTTCCTGATATCCTTCAGGAGCGTAATGAATAATGAACCAGCTCAATGACACATTCAGCCAAATGCAGGTACAAGGATAACAAAACAGGCAGCTTACTAATTTCCTGGATGACACTACTGAATGACTACATTGTGCAGAATGTAAGTTGAACAGCACCTCCCACCATCAGCTCCCTCAGTGTGAAGTGGAAGAAGTAAAAGGGGCCGCTCAAGAGGAATTACATTATGATTATATATGAGGCTGGGTACCCAGTTGGGAGCATTTCGCTAAAATTGCAGGCAGCCTCAGATATGATTATGTATCGGTGAACAAATTCCACCAGGTGATGGCAGTACTGACCACTGAAGGGGTCCACGTCAACCCTGAATCAGTGGACAAGCTGGGCGCCACTGGCCCTACTGAACCAGCATTTTGATGAGATACCGCCTATTGGTCATGACACATTCCAAAGTATGCTCCAAAGGCTCAAAATTATGAGCGGGAGGAGGAGGTTTGCATTGATAAGCTGCTTCCATTTAATCATGATGGGAACATTTATGGGTTCATAATATTATTTGAGTTCACAGCAGAAGGAGGCTCAGATTGGCATAAAGCTAAATTGCTGATGACCGCCTTGGATGTTGGAAGCGCTGAATAAGTCACTAGCTATCTTCCAAGTAGTTCCATTATAAATCAATATTTGAAGGATACTGTCCTGCGGCTATTTGGAGGTACCTCAAAGATGATGCAGCAGAAGGCTGAGTTCTTGACCATTGGGTTCCAGAATAATGAGACCCTTGCTGCGTTTGCTAACTTATTTACCATAGAAGCCCACATGTTAATTGAAGTGGGGACTCTATCTGAATCCGAGTGTGGGAATTGCAATGACATCGCGCGGTGAAGCCATACCATAAGCTTTACAATGTCATGGCTCAAATCTTGGAGGACGACGTACCCCTACATAAAAGTTCAGTATTTGCGTTGTCTATTAGCTACCTTTACTCCGCTATATACAAACTGGATATATACTGCAGCTGTCACTGGTCCTTCTTATATGAGCATTTCTCTATTCTATTCATAATCACCTAGTAACCCCTAGCCTTATTATAGTTACGCGCTTTGTCTTTAGCCGAGTTACCCTCAGCAGTTTAACTTCTGACCTGGACCTGTTTATGATAATCACCAGACACTTAACTATCAACTGGGGCTGTTTACTCCGGCCATTAGCAATCAACCTATTAGTATGGCCTGTTACCCAATTGCTAACAGTCAAAACGTTGGCTGAAGCCATCTTATGATAACCAAGGACGCAAACCCTACGGGGTAAATTATTTTAATGCGGTCACCCTGGCCGCCTTGCCTGGAGTTGCCTCAACCATCAGGTTCACTACGTACAGTAAGATCAATACTACCAGAGAAAATATGGAGTGTATTTAAGACAGGACTCTCTACCTCAGCTATCCCAACTCCAAAAGTCCCTTCCAAACCTATTATAGTATATTCAACGGAAGCCCCTCTGTAAGATGAAAAGTTTTTATATCAGCAGCCAGTCAGAGGGCAAATGTACCGACACAGGATCAAGCCAAGGCCGCGGTGGAAGAAGGACCTCAGGAGCAACAGAAGCTTGACGCCCATCAAAATGTTCGACCAAGAATCTCCAGATGTTCCAGGCCCATCCTCAGATGCACATTCCCTGAAAAGGAGTAAGCGTCGCCCTCCCAGTGGACGCTATTGTTAAAGAGTACCCCAAAGTCGGTGAGGGGACTATGAGCTTCCTTAGAATAAGTTTTTTCTAAATATTTACATATTAAACGACTAAAATTCTTCTTAGTATGAGTAAACATACTGTGACATTTTTTAGCAAAACATTGAGTCCGCGGCATTATATATACATGCGCTCCAGTCAACATAGTTTCCACTAAGTTAATGGCGAAGTTGATGTTAAAACATGATGTAGAACATCGCATGGTGTATTTGACCGCTGAAGTGGAAAACACGGTCTCTGAGGGAGCGTACAGTGTGCTACCTTTGTGGTTTAGTCAAATGTCTGTAAAGCTCTGGTAATAGTGTTACCAAAAAACAATTATGACCTGTTAATCGAAGATGCTTTCATGCGACACTTTGGGGCTGTTGTTGACATGACAGAGAAGACCTTCGAAATTTTGGGGCAGCAGATCCAATTTTACTTTTCCTCAAGCGGAGTGCGAAGGATCTAGTGTGTATGGGACATATCAACCTTGCTTTTAGTGGAGTGACTCAAGTTTGCTACAAGCGACTAAAAATAAGACCTGGGCCCTCTTCAGAAGATATACAACTATCAAGGGCTGCCGCTCAGAGCTGCTGGCTTCATATCCATACCCTCTGGAAACCAAGTAATAGTAAACACTGAGTTAGAGGTGGAAATGCCAGATGGGATCTGTGGAAAGGTCTTTGGGCATTATCAACAATTATGGCTTGAGCCCCATGTGGCCCCAGACATTATGCTTCTGAAACATGAGGGGATCAAGGTTTTGCTAGAAAATCTATAAAACAAACCATTGCAAATCCGCTGGCATCAAACAGTGGCGTATTTACATTTGTCACCAGTTGATGAGGTCCTCTGGGTTCACAATTTTGGTTTGCTGGATGAATTTGGTCTAATCGTTGAGTCACATACTGGCGTAATGGTGGTGGTACCATGCAAAAAAATGGGGCTCATGGAAGAACAAAAGGACCAGGCTTTAGCTATATTTCAAAAATATAAGGAAATTTTTGCCATTGATGACCACGATCTAGGGTGCACTCAGGGGGTGGTCCATTGACTGGAAACTTGGGATTATCACCCCATAAGGTCTCGGATGATCCACCAATCAAGGGCAGCTAAAAAAGTCTTCACCAGGGAAATTTAGAAGCTGTTGGATCAAGGGATGCTTGAACTGTCAAAGAGTCCATGGGCTTCTCCCGTTCTAATTGTAAAGAAGATGGCTGGTATTAAATGGGTGGTGATAGACTACCGGAAGCTCAGCAGTATCAACAAAAAGGACTTGTGTCCCTTACCACAGATTTAAGATGCTTTATATTGGATAAGAGGAGCTCATTACTTCTTGGTGATGGATCTGATATTGGGTTACTGGCAAATCGAGTTGCCTGTGGTAGAACAGGAGAAGTGCGCTGTAATCACATTCAAGAGGCTTTTTCCAACCAAAGCGTGTGCCTCAAGGGCTATGTAACGCCCCATCTACCTTTCAACAAGCCATGGACATTATCCTTGGCGACCTGAAGCTGTCATGCGACCTTGTGTACCTCAAAAATATCAATGTCTTCTCTTATACTTTTCCGAGCATTTTAACCAAATAGTGGAAGTATTCCTCCAACTCGCTGAGTAAACATCAAGATTAAGCCACATAAATGTCACTTCTTCAAAGACTAGCTAGAATAACTGGGGTTGTGGTAGGCTTGAAGGGGCTGAAACTGCTACTGGCTAAGTTGGCAGCCATCCTGAAAATGAATCCAATGAACATTAAACATGACATACAGTTATCTTTGGTATTGGTTGGCTACTACTGGAGCTTCATCCCAAACTTCAGCTGTATTGGGGGCTTGTATTTGAGTTATTAAAAAAGGATGCCATATTATAATGGATATTACGCCATCAAATCTCCTTTGACACACTTAGGATGGCGCTGATCAGTGCGCCGGAAGCACACTTACCAAACTTTGACAAAGAATTCATTTTTTCAGATGGATGTATCCTTTTCCACTGTTGGGGCGGTTCTATCACAAAAGGATGACGAAGGAGAGGAGCAACATGTTGCATACTATAATTGGTGCTTGAACTGCTATGAATGCCGTTAAACTGTGAAAAGCGGGAGTTCTTAGTGGTAATCTATGAATATAAGAGATTTTGGGTGTATTTTCCTGGAGTAAAGTTTAAAATCGTAGTTGTCATGTTTTGTTAAGCTGGTTGCAGAATCTCAAGGAGCTGAAAGGGCGTCTAGACTGATGGACCTTAAACTGTAGGCTTTCAACTTCATAAATCTTTCACTGACCAGGAGCAAAACATCAGAATTCAGATTGTTTATCAAAATTATCCTTAATTGCCATTACTGCAGATCCTAGTGATGTAATGTACAACAAAGTGCTCTTTGGTAGATACAATGACAAATGCCACAAGTCATAAAGGCATTAAATGATATACAAGCTAATACCTCTCAGCAGAACGGTGAGTTGTATAAACGGATTAAAGATTCTATGGTGAACTTCCCACGACCCTCGTATGGCCTAGCATTATTATGATAGAACATAAGGCAGTTGGACATGGTGGATTATGCAAGATATTGAAATTGTTGCGCCCTCAGTATTATTGGGAGAGCATGAACTTTAATGTGCTTCAGACAAATTCCTGCTGCAACCTGTGCCAAGTGGGAAAACTTTTCAACCAGAAGACCTCATACCAGCTAGTGAAAACTTTGCTTGGAATAAGGTTTCAATTGAATAAAATGGACCTCTGCTGACAGGAGAAAACTGGTATAGATACATTTTGGTGGCGATTGATCACTTGACCAGGTAGGTTGAGCACGGGCAATACAATTATTGGGGCGGTCACAGTAGCAAGTTATAATGAAATACAAAATCTTTCGACATGGCTACCCTCAGTTCATCTTCACTGATAATGAAACAAACTTCACCTCTCACATCCTGCCAAAGCTAAACGAGCTGATGGTCATCTGCGGAAATTTGATGACTCTATAACACCCTGAGTCTGATGGGATGATTGGGTGAGTTAATGAGACCTTGGTGAACATATTCCAGAAATTGGTGATGGATTGGCCTTCAGACTAGAGTTTCCTCTTTCCACCGACATCTTTGTATATGACATTAGCTATCACTCTGCAACAGGGAAGAGTCCCTTCCTGTTACTATATGGATGGCCTCAGCTCTACAGGCACTACTATATGCTTGCGTGGAAGATACCAGCGGAATGGGTCCTCAACGCTACATGACTAACCTGAGAACACTTTAATCAGGCTACAAACCAAGGCGTACTCCTTCTGCTTAGCCAAAAAGATAAAGAATCAGACCACCAATCTGGTACAACATAGCGGACTATCTCGGTTCATTAAAGGAGATATAGTTCTGATTCATAACCCGCATGGGTTTGGTCAGAAGCTTTAGTTGGCTAACATTTATGTTGGTCCATTTGAGATAATTAAGAAAATGGGTATTGACGCCTACACTATCAAGGACCCAACAAGCAGTCAGATCATTAACTGAGTGCATGTAAAGCTCCACTGAGCGTATAAGCAATATGAGACTTATTGTTTAGTCAAGTGGGAGGTAACGTTGAGATCATGATATTACTGGACGATAAGCCCCAATTAGCTGCGGCAGATTGGCTAAAATATGTCAACCACAATTTAATAATGTACAAATAATCAAGTGCCTTAATATAAGGCAATACTGAGCCCATGAAGGATATTTTAATATCGCTTCCAAATAGGTTGATAAAAACCAATTTAGTACAAATATTTAGTAGATAGCCTTGAATGAAGTCTATAGTGAATTTAAAAATAGTAGACCCTGCCAGGACCTCACAATTATTAGGATGAACAAATGACGATATGACGGTATTGAATAGTCTAATCAAAAAGATTAGTACTGAATGAAGTCGCTGATATGTAAATGAGATGAGAAGATAAAAGGAGAAGATTGTTATGAGATGTAGGAAGCGGAGAAGATAAAATCTGGTATTACAAATAAATAAGATGATGTTGACTAAGCAAATTGCTTCATATTTTATTACATCTTTTAAGTTTGTCTCTAGGTCTGACAATCACCATATTATCCATCCATTGCTCAGTGCGAAAGACCCTGTGCAACCCTTCTGGCGTATCACACAAACATTGCTAAAATTATAGTACACTGAGTCATCAAGATGCCCCATTCAAAGCTCTATTTGGGCGTGCTCGTCAGCTACCAAGTAGTGTGCAACCATTGCTTAATACTTATGCACCCAAGAACTCTGATTTAACCATGAGGGCCCTAGTTAGTGAGATGTCCAGCTTCAATCCCTAGCCACGCAAAGCATTGTCACCACCACACAAAGGGTGACATCTTAATTTAATTTTTACTGACCCTCCTTACCAATTTTTCAATTGGGTGGCCTCATTTTCTTCTATCTCCATCAAACCTGAGGTTGACAAAATAAGCTTGACATTCTTTGGAACAGACCTTATAAGTTTATTCACATGTCGAGCTAAGTGTAATCCATTGCTGATGTCAATCAGGGGACAGTGATAAATGAAGTACATGGCTGATTCCTTCAGCCCTATATCCTCCTCCAACAGGTTCTTTAGATGGCGTTGTCAGTATTTGATATGACAAACATTGTTATGCCCTGATTCCAAATAGAGCCTTGACAGATGAACTCTTAAACCATCACAAATGAAATTTTACCCTGAAGGCACCAAAACTAGATATGATCAGGAAGCATCACACATATGAGAATCGATGGAAACATCATCAGAAATCCCATCACCATTTACTGAAAAGCAAGAATCACAGCCCCTAATGCCGTGGTCACAAAGATGATGCAGTAAAATGAGGGTGCTGACTAGGCGGTCAATTTGGAAGGCAGTAAAAATTTCTGATCAAGCAGGCCAGCAAAGGTCCTTGAGGCACCATGTCCCTACACGCCCTATAGATATCAATGCTTTTTTGATTCAAATAAATAATCTATATTTATCCCATATTTTTGTTTTTTGACCTCATCACTAATTTTCAGCTTTGAGCCATTTTAGAAATTCAGCGTCAGTTAGGATAACTGTTACACCGAGAATAACAATTTATAGATCTTAAGCCCTACCAAGCATTGATTGGTAGATTAGTATTTGATATGTTTTGAGACTGATGCAAATAGGTAGTTTATAATCCCCCAAAATTGAGGCTTTATCCCTACTAGGGAAAAGTCTACCAATTATAAGAAGTCCATATTCCAATAGTGCTTGTTGACTTATAAGCTATTCTGATTTTGAGCTTAAATTTCTATTTGATCGTGGATTTAATTAAGATCAACTTCCCGCTTTACCATATATAATTGTAGAATACCAATTTCTAAGAATTTGTTTTTTGAAATATTATAGTTAAAGGGTTGTTCCAGCAGAATTATTATGGTCTACTGTGCGCGGCCAATTGCCACAGCTAGTGACATATCTCCTGGAATTAACCGCCCTTCTAAAAGTCAAGTCCAACAAGCCCTTGGGCAGAGAGAAGAACAACTAAGGGTCAACAATGACCTATTTAAGGTAATTGACAAAAAATGGGTTTTGGCTTTGCCAGTCAGGGCTGAGGAAAGCGGCTTATTTGAGGCAAAAGCCCAGGAGGAAATTGAATTTAACACCCAGAAAATCACAAGATATGAGGTTATGAAATCTAGAAAATTCAATTCATTTTAAATTTATTTGAGGTAAGCTGACCAGGGGATGGACATTACCAATACAAAAATAATGACAAAAACACACACCAAACGCCCTAAATGAGTGGCGAGACACCAAAACAAAAAAGAAAATTAACCTACCAGGTGTAGCAGTTGTGAACTGCTTAACTCACCATGGCGGAGGGGAGGGGGATCAGGCGGATTATCAATTTCCTCTTCATGAATGAAGAGGCGGATCAAAGCTGAGAGAAAAGGGGTTGGGGCATCCATAGGATGTGGGTTGAGGAAAAATAGAAAAGTTTTAATTTCTTTGGTAACAATCTGGGCCTGGAGTACAGCCTCCATGAATTTTGCAACATGGTGTTCAGCTTGTATGCGTGCAATGGGAAGCTGCGAAAATTTAGTGATATTGGCTCTGGTGATGCGCATGGTGGGGGAAAATTCTGCCTGTGCAAAAACTTGCTTGATAGCAGAGGTGGCAGTTTCCCTTAATCGTTCAATTTCCACTTTTGCAACCTCAGGGAAATTGACAGGGTAATTGATTATATGTAGCCTTTCATTAAACTCAGTAACAGATTGTGCCAAAGCTTCTTAGAGATGGAAGCTATCAGGAGAGGCCTCCACAACCTCAGCAAGTTGATTGGCACTCAAGAACGGGGTAGCGGTGGGTTTGGGGACATATCTCTTGGGGGAATGGGGCATCAAAAGCTGAAGGTAGATATGGTTCCAAATTAATTGTAAAGTCAGGAGGTGGGACAATTCCCAAGATTCAGTTAATTCATCCAATAAGTCCCAGAGATTTTGGTTGAGCGTGATTGATTTGGAGGGATGTGATTTTGGTTTGGTAAGTTGTGGGCGTTATATTGGTTGGATTGAATTTGGGTCCAAACCTGCTCCTGATTGGGTAAATTGTGAGAAATTAAGCTGGCTTGGGCTTTGGTTGCAAAGATTTTGTTGATTTTTGAGCGTTCAGCTGGAGGGGGTGGGGGCAGCCAAAATCCCCACTCAAACGCTGTTTGTGCAGCCACATGTGTGGGCTTGGCGGATTCCGCTTGTTTTATATTGTAGCTACAGTTATTTTTGGAATGATCCAACTCATGGCAGAGGGGGAAAAAGGTGCAGCCGTTGTCAATATGAGCCCAAAAGAAGTGATCTGGTGATGATGGGATATGGGCACGTGGTGGGATGTGCTGGGCTACGGGTGGCTAGTGGGGGGTAATGGTGGCCATTGCCCATGGTGCCGCTAACCATTCAGCTCCGCTTGGGACCAGGAAGTGGAGGATGGGGTTTGTACCATATTTGGACAACCCCATCATCAATTCTTAATAGAGTGTTTGAGGGGGAAGGTGCAAAGGAAGGGTTTCAAAGTTCACCACCATTGTGGTGTCACTGGGGAGGCGTGTACAGGTTGTGGTAATAGGTGTGTTTTTATATATTAAAGGCGTAGTTGCTGCAGCAGTTGCATCCTCTTCAGTGGGAAAACCAATATCAAAATAGCCCTTATAAGGGCGGAAATCAATAAATCCCGCTGGTGAAAACGTGGAAGTTGCCAGCTCAATTATTACTTTGTCGGCATATGGGAAGAGATGCCCATATTTGACTCAGAGGCAAAAGAGAAGGGGGGGGGGGGGGGGGAGAGAGAGAGAGAGAGAGAGAGAGAGAGAGAGAGAGAGAGAGAGAGAGAGAGAGAGAGAGAGAGAGAGAGAGAGAGAAGAGAGAGAGAGAGAGAGAGAGAGAGAGAGAGAGAGAGAGAGAGAGAGAGAGAGAGAGAGAGAGAGAGAGAGAGAGAGAGAGAGAGAGAGAGAGAGAGAGAGAGAGAGAGAGAGAGAGAGAGAGAGAGAGAGAGAGAGAGAGAGTGTTGGATTGGGGTAGGGAAAAAGTGGGTGGGGGCGGGTTGGGTGGACTTGCGCTAAGTGTGATAATAAGTCCCTTGGAGGGACAAATCAACCCAATGTATCAGGCGGACTGGATGAAAAAGTTCACACGCGTTTTCCTGATGGGTGTAAAACACTAGCAGGTGGAGCGCTGCTGCCCCACACTGGGGCAGTAGTTGGCGGATCCGCTGACATAAATGGAAAACTGATATGGTGTAGGTGGCGATAGAAATTGATGGATGCTCTTAAATAAATTTGCTCAAAAGTGATGTCAAGTGGAAAGAAAGGTAATAAAAAACAAAAAAGTTTAATTTTGTTGAAAAAATGGATTTGCAGCTCATATCAGATCCAAAGAACCATTTGAATCTTTGTAAAGCAACCCCCTATAAATTAAGTCCCAAGATGAGAAAGGCTTTGCTTTAATCAGATATTCTGATCACCCTAATAAAGTCTAAGAATTTTTGGGCCAATTTCCTGTATAATTTTTGTTTTCTTGAACAAAAAAATATATTTCTCCGAAGATCTGTGATGGCTGGAATTAATTTTCCACTCTGGTTTGCAGCCCCTGATGTACATTAGCCCTCCACCCACTCTGCCACCTATTCCGCCAGCTCCGCCTCCTCCTACTTCTCTGGCCTTTGTCTTGGATCCTACGCCACCCTTCCCAGCTCCCAGGGCCTCTTGTACCTGATGGTTGTGGCCAGTTTGGTGTGCGTTTTGCTCCAAAGATTTATATGGAATTACAATACTGACCTTTTAGGATGTCTTTTCATTTTGTTGTGTCACTTGGCCTTGTTGTATCACCTTTAGCCCGTGTCTTTCCCTCCAGAGACATCCTGGGCTCCAGTTTCACTGACACCAATCAGGTCCTGACACTCAACCAGCTCCCATTGTTGGAACAATATGGATGAATTAAAAGCCTTTAAGATTCTTAAGGATTGATGATAAAGTATGGGTGGATAGATTCAAACGCAACATTCATTAGTCTGAATTCTTCACATGTCCACCCAAGTCAACTATTCACCAGTGTTTCCATACTCATAATGGCTGTCCCCTTTATTAAAATATAAATAAAAAGGAGGTCAAAGCAGAAGCTGCTCCTACTAATTACCTCCATAACCAAGCCTCAATGAGGCGATGAAGCCACTTTGTGAGGATATCACATTCCCCAATTTCACCACTTATTTCACTGATAATGCTAAAATTTAAACCGAAGATCATGTATTTGCTTAAGCTTCATGTGCATCAACATGGCAAAATCTTCACTTTCTGTCCCCAACTACCCTCAAACTTGCTAGCGCATCAAGTTACTTACTTGTTTGCCTAAACTCATCTCTTTTGTGGAATACCAGCTTGTTCAATAAGTTGATGCAATGCACAAAGCTAGCCTTATTGACTAGAGAACCCTCACCTATATCTCCTTCTTCCCAATGCCACTAATACCATAACTCCAATTTTATCCACTTTTTCACATCACCCAAATAAACCAGTTCTAGACAAAAATTCCCAATCTCTTTTTTCCTCCTAAAATGGATGCTTAGTCTCAGCGCTGAGGCACCATGGCAGGAACTTTTATTATTATCTTATAATCCTTTTGTTTGGAACTAAGCAAATAAAGATGCGTGGAGACCACCCCATTTTTAGTTGGGAACCACTAGTACCAAAATTAGCTAAAGGGTAGTTAGAAAAAAACCTTCTCAGATTTTGTCCTCTAGGAAGTTTGCATTAAAACTGATATACATCTCAGCCTCATTTAGACGATGAAACTTTCTGTAACGTCACTATATCTGGCCATAATAGTGACTTGTACAAGATGATGTCTAAATGCAATTGACAAGTTCTAAGTGTTTTTTAACTTTAGATTTTGTGATAACTTTTACAATGTGAATTTAAAGGAAGACCAGGAATGGCTTACTGTAATTTTTACATAAACCAAAAAGATTATCAGTTTGATGTTAAGCCCTTTTACAAAAGAACATATCGTAAAAGTGTCACTTGCTCAGGAGGTTCTGATAGAAAAATTTGAGACACTTGCAATAGTTTATTTTTTGATCATAGGGTACATTGGTAGTAACTTTTACGTTCCAGTTATTCTGGTATGTAAGATTTTACTCAGTTCCAAGCGTGTTCAACCATGTTTAAGCTTTAGAATAATACATAACATGGTTGTTCCTAAGCACACTGGAACTCCTATTAACCTCTGTTACAACAATAAAAGGCTAATTTCTAACCTTTGACAGTAAATCTTCTATACTTGTCTTTACTATCACCAATAAATAATATTATATGCAGATTCTTTAAAAATATGTTTTTATTATATTATTGAAAATTTACATGATATTTAAGTGTTTTGGGGTGATCATAGTAGAACTTAATTATCAGATCAGTTTTCTTATAAGGCGAGTTTGTAAATTTATCTTAGTATCAGGGTCAGATGAGTACAATATCTTGATTATATATGAACTTCTGGATTTCTTCCACAGATTATATTGTGAAGCTTTTGCTGGTCTGTGAATGTGTGGCTGCTGTTTTGAGCAAATCGTGGCTCCTATTGTTCTTGTGACCCCTGTGGCTCTTATGGCTGCATGGGTACTTGGTATTCTCAGTGATTGTGGTTTTTGAATTAAGATGACTTTTGAATCTAGTGATATGCTTGTTATTTGGTGTCATAAACGGTAAAATCCTTGAAGGAATTTTTGTTAAATCTTTTACTGGCGTCAGTAGTAGTACACAATGTGTAAAAGAGGTTCCCCATAATCTCATTTGTGATATTGAAAGCATAACCTTTTTTAAGTTCTATTTATAAATTGTATATCCTCTGATGTCATGATGACTGGCTGTCAAATTATTGTTAAGGCCAAGGGGTATATAAAGGCCTCTTTAGTCAGAATAGTTAGATCAATTAAAGCATATAAAAGAGTCCTAAATCTTAGATGTTATTTTGGTTGCTTGCTGTACTAGTGAAACTTGATTGTTATTTTATTCAGCTAATAGAAAAGTATTATTACTACCATAAATATAATTGAGGCTTCCTGAATATAATTTTAAATGGCAAGGATTAACCCTATAGTTGAGCTTTTCTCAAAACTACCTTACCCAAGATGAGGCCTAGAAAAAATTACAAGAAACATTCATGAAAGTGTTTTTATAGCTACATGTGTAATTTCTTTAGTAGAGTATTTGGCTCTTCTTCTAATTACAAGGGTTAAGGGTCCCATCCAGATGGCATTTAACTTCTTGTGGTGTCCTCCAAGCATTTAGTAGAATATTACATTCTGTCCCACCTTATATATAGCAACTTTAGTCTTTTGTCACTCTCTTTTGTACTCTCCTTTAGTGCCTTCATAATACTGCTACTGACACACAGATGAATCTTAATTTACTCCTCCTTTAACATTTCTTTGTATCTGCCAAAGGTAGATTTTACCAATCTGCGTCTATCACTGGAGCTAAAAAGTCAGTAAAACAGCTTCGTTTCAGTATAGTGATTTTAGGTTGACATGTCATTAGACCTGTGACAACCCAACTGGTAAGAGAACAGGGCTGATGGCAATAAGATGTCCCATATTCTCTGTGGTTGACTGCATTATTCTTTAGGTATAATGTGAAGGTTTTTATTCTCTTTCAACACTTCCATTGATAAAAGGTGTCTGTCATGGAAGACTGCCTCTTGACTCCTCTATTTCCGTCAGATGTCTTACAACGTCTTAAATGATGTTCAATTTATTTTTTGGAAAGTATATCTAAAGGCATCCATGATGAGTAAGCTCTGGTTGTAGAGAGACATCGTGGTAATCTTTAGTAAACGCCTTGACTACAATCGCTTCTACCCATTTGGTGAAGTAATCTATTGCAACAATGATAAGCTTATTACTGGATAAACTTCAAAAAAGGGTTTGTAACGTCTATATAAACATTTTGAAAGGTGACATGAAGGGAAAGGATGAACTTTAGAGCTCTTTGGGAGCATTATATCATGGGCGCATTCAATGAAGAGCAACAGAGTCTGACTAATATCATCCAGCATAGCTTACAGTAGATCTTCTCCTTGTGATGCTGGTGTGTCTCCTTTAAGCTTATGTGTACCACTTTAGGCGTCCTTTTTTATTACTAATGGTGCCCAACCCAAGAGGGTTCACCCACTTATCTTTATTCTCTATGTGGAAATAATAAAAGAATTATAATATAAAAAATAGATCTAGCGTGGTGCCTCAGCGTTGGCCTAAGAATCCATACTAGAAGGGGAAGGGGTTGAGGTGATTTTTTTACAGCAGGTGCTTCAGGTGGCAGGAAAAGGTAGACAGAATGGGGGTTGGAAAATTGGCGGATTGAGGCAGAAGGAGATAGAGATGCGGGTTCTCCTTGTTGATGAGGCCAGTATTGAGAATCACCTCAACATATTCTACCAGTTGGTGTTCAGTAATAGAAATAAATCCTAGTATGCATGTAAAGGACTTGATTTGTTGTAAGTGTTGGGATTCCTACCCAAATCAGAGATTTGTGTGTGTCAGATGAAGGGAATCAAACCTAATCTGATAAAATTGACAAAACTATTATTAGGGATAATCCCTGACTAAAACATGAGGCCACTTGATTTTGGGAATAATCTGACTAAATTTGAGATTTAATGTTATTGGAAATCAACCCTGACTGATGCAATCAAATATTACTCCCCCAAACCCCCTAATATCGGATCAAACCTAATCTATGCAGCGATCAAACTCTGTTTGACATATATGACCAACATTCCATGAATACTCAATTAAAAATGAGTATAGATCTTAGCTCAGAACGCTTGGAGATTTACCAAGAAAAACTCCCTTATCTCCCATATAATATGTTTCTAAGCAAACAAACTTTGCTCTCTTTTTGCCAATAACAATTTTGCCTACGCTAAATCATTTAGAAACGAAATTTATTTAAGATTACAATTCAAGAACTTTTACATGAGTTAAGACTTTTTGGTCAATAAAAGTAAACTTATAATTAACAGCAAGGAACTTTGGGTCTCCCAGCCTCAAAAATAAAGGATGAGTGGTATAACATCCCCTTTGTCCCAAAAAAACTGGTGCTTCTTGCAAATTTTACTTTGAGTTCACGGTGAAAATATTAATACAATATATGATAATGATTTAGCTTTGCATAACTCCTCAGATCGTGGTGCCACTCGTCTCAGTGACAGGGCAAATAAAAGTTCATTTATAAAAATGACAGAGACCATAACATTATATTTTCCTTGTCACTGTAGGTGACTATCCATGATCCTTCTGCAGAGCAATATCAATTGCAACTACATTCTTGCATGAAACCCTCAAGCTTCTCTTTTCAGGGGCTCTTGTTCCAGAGGCCGAGGTGATAGAATATGAGCTCTTGCTACCAGCCCCTATAATGATTCTGAACGAAATTTTTCGCTTGATGGAGAACGGGTTAGAGCTAGGTGTTTGGAACATTATTTTCATCAATCTGTACATCCCACTTTGTACCATCTACTACAATTAGCAGGTTCCATTATCAGGAACTACTCCACCATTTGCAGTTATCAGAGACGTTACATTAACAATTCCTCCAATTCTATCAATATGCCTCTCATTACAGCAGTGAAAACTGAAACGCTATATTGGAAGATCAGCAGCTTATCAACGAGATGTATGTTGTGTTAACCTGTCCTGATGAAGGGCTTATGAAATTCGTTTGAATGGAACTCACTAATTGTTTTTAGTCAACTACAAATCGTTATTTATAATCAGATCGAGATTTTACCCTTGAGTTACAAACTGAAGTTGATACCTTTAAGACCTTCATGGACGAACGCCTCAAGCTGTTGGAAGAAATGATCTATGAAGTAGTGATGCCCAGGATAATCTCCATTCTTCAGGACCACAAGGAGTTCCTGATGAGCTCGGAGCCCTTGGTTATGATGTACAAGATGGTGGATGGGGATTATCGGGCCACCAGGACCTCCTGGAGCTAGTGCTGAACCAGGAATCCCTGACAAACGCTCCAGTTTTAATTCTAAAAAGTTCAAAATCTTGATGTCCAGTTAAGAAATATCACCTAAGTAGCTTAAACACTCAGGATGGAGTTACTCTCTATCCTGAAATTTACCTAAAAACTCATCATGAACGCTTTGGGAGCTTGGCAACTCTACCCGCTGTGGTATGGCTTGAGTCAAAGCTAACTTGCCACTAAGCAACATCAACTCAAACTTTGAGATGTCACTACTAATTTAAAATTTGAACTTGGCAATTAAATCAGTTCACTGCCACAAAATCGGCTCATTGTGCCACCCATAACCAAGTAGATCTAGTTTTAAAGATACTAATGACATAAAGTCAGTTGGATGCGCTTCATCCTCAAGAATATTCATGGAGTATCATTTTTTCTTTAGGTGAAAGATCTCCCCAGTGTTGGTTCATGTCACCTTATCTCCAACCCCCCATGTGGTACGTTTAAACCCTCATTCAAGGAAAAGTATGTCCCTAGAGAAGGGAGCATCTTCTCTTTCCTATATTTTCTACTGAAGTGCTATGGAATAAGACACTGACAATCAACGGCTCAAATACGTGACAAACTGTCAGTCTCATGGCTCAAGACATTATGGTCCCTCATCTAATGCATTATCATACTTGGAATGAAGCTAAGGCTACCTTGCTTTGGGAATACTGAAGCAACCTAACCTTATCTACTAAAACCAAACTTTATAAGAATAAGCCTTAATTGGGGAGAGATCATCAATGAGCTTGCCATCGTTTTTACTTCAAGGCTCAAACGTTGATTGCAGGTAATCATCTTACTATACATGATGTTATCACCGCCTCATTTTTGGCGTTTAAAGATATACCTATTATTCTACTCTATCTTAAAGCGGTGAAGTCTAACTTGACGTCTCTCCTCAATATCAAAGAAGACATTCTGGCCGTTCCAGCCAAACTACACAAACCCACTGGGCCCCCGTTTTAACATTAATAAGCCACGGCCCCAAGTGTTAACAATTATACACTCAATTCGCTGTCACATGAATTATTCTGCACTTTCTTTAGGAAAGCCAAACACGCTAAAAACTTTTGTCGCTTCCATCAAAATAGGATGTCAAAAATCAGTCATTATAGGGCTGAAGGCTCCATATGCTGATAAGAATCAAGTGCCTTAAGATCCTTGCTCTAATTTTAGTTCTATTCCCAGCACCTTGGGATGTTTTGTGTTAGATGCGCCTGAGGTTAATCCATCTCTTTCTATTCAAGAAAATAAAGATCTTCATATTTCATATTCTTACGTTGGCCAATTACCCAAACAAAGTTTGGAGGTCAGCTACTCTATTGAAAGCCAAGAGTTGGCAATAAAAACCTTTAAATGCATAGAACAGCCCTGAGCATATCTGCGGCAAAATCCTCTGCATGCTTCACTTCAAACCCCCCATGAAAGCTTACCAACCATTAACTCCCGGTTCAGATCTTTTTGGGTTTAAGTAAAGGTAGTCGTTCACAAGGTTAAGTACTGACAATAATCAATACTAGCTCGCTAATTAACGTTATAACTTCCAACTTATCCAGAAAATAAAAATGGCTCCTGATCCATCTAGTACTAAAAAAAATGGCTCCTGATTTTTTTCATGAAGCTGAATACGAGATGGCAGGTGGCCAGTTGACTAAGGTGATCAGGGCATATTCTGCCTTATCCTCTGGTTTAGGAAACTTTCATTTAGTTCCCCCACTTTTCTATTAGAGAATAATAATTATGAGTACTTATTGGAGTCAAACTGATGCGAGAGTTCAACAGCATTATCAACCATAAAGAAAAATACCTTTTGCTAGTAGGGTATTGAATCCTGCTAATATTAGTCCTCCCATTCTAAAGTAAAGGAGCCCTGAAAAAATTAACATTCCTCCCCAAATATCCGTCCTCTAGTTTTTAAAGTCACATATCAAGTCTTGTGAGAAAAAATTAAGTCACCCTCTGAGGCTAAGGACGCCGAAGATGAGCTCCCTCTATATGCCCCCTATCATATTAAGATATCTCATGGCTTACAAGTTATTGTGGATATTGGAATCATGATTCACATCCCTCCTAATTAAGTTCTGGAGGTAAAAAGGAAACTGAACCCTTCAATTAAAGAATTGTTGGACTGCTCTGGGATTTTGTATCCTGAATATGGTTAATCTATTCCTAATATATTAAGAAAAATTTAATATATCCATTTTTCAATTCCCTCAGTATGCCCCTATCACTTATGTAAAATTATGTTCCTTTGAAAATATCGCAAGATTGAGTTGTTTTGGCTCTTTGCAAGCTTTAGGTTTTGGACCTCTACCCATCATAGCTATGATTAAAAATAGAGACAATCTCACCCCTGAAGAACGCCAAAATGTTGAAGACCTCCTTAAGTAGTATTGCAATATCTTTTCTTTGGGAGCAGGTGACTACAGAAAACGTCAAAGGTAATTCACCAAGTTGAGACCAAAAATACCCTCCATTTAAATCTCAGCCATAAAGAAAATCTAAATTCAAGGAAGTCAAAGAAGCCCTAGAGCTATAGCAACATTTGAAGGCAGGATTACTTGTTCTTAAAAAAGCTTTTGGGCATCCTGCTCCTGTTATTCTGAAAAAGGATGGTGGGCACCATGTTGTCATGTTCTATTAATGACTCGATTGTATTACATGAAAAGACAGCTACCACAGCCATGTATGGATGATACTTTACGCTTAATTCGGGTTCCAACTATTTTTGGCTATATATCTTGCCTTTGTACTGGCAAATCGATCAGTCACCTAAGTATTGTGAAAAATGCGACTTGATTTCAAGTGAAGGACTATTTAAGCCCACTCAGATGCCGTTGAGGTTATTTAACGCCATTGCCAACTTCCAACGTGCCATAGACGAAATTTTAGGTGATTTGAAACATTCCTGTGTGCTTGTTTATCTCGATTATATTATCATTTTTTTAAAGAACCTTTACTGAGCACATAGCCTATCTCAGGCAAGTTTTTAGTGGTAACGGCAAGATTTTCTAAAACTAAAGCTATTAAAATTCTCTTTTGATTTATTTGAGGTACACCGACCAGGGGACGGACAGTACTGAACACAACACTCAAAACAACAAAAAAAACTACTAACCAGGTGGGAAGCAGAAACTGCTAACCCACCATGGCAGAGGGTGAGGAGGGGTTGGGGGGTTGGTTTTCAGAAAGACCCACCCAATCATGGGATGTTGGTTAAGTACTGGATCAGAGCAGAGAGCCAGGGTGTTGGGGCATCCGCATAGTGGGGGTTGAGGTCAGCGTAGTAGGAGTTTTCCTCTTCTGCATCAAGATAATGATGGGAAAGTGTTTCAACAAAAGCTGCGAGGAGAACTTCAGCTTCTTTGCGGGCTTCAGGAAGTTGGGTGAAAAGGGAGATACTGCAGCAGGTGATTTTGGCTGAGGGGTTGAATGAAGCAATCAATGCAACATTCATAACAGCAATTTTCGCATCATTGAATAGTTTCGAGATGTCACTGCAGGGAGATTCAGGGAAGTTGGGGGGAAGAAGAGGGTGGGCAGGCCATGCTGAAGCTGAGCCACTGACTGGGCCACCGCGGTGCATAGTTTCGGGCAGTGAGGAGAGGCCACCACAGCCAAGGCGAGCTGGTGATCACTTTGGAAGGGGGCTGTATTGGGCAGAGGAACGAAATGGCAAGGGGTAGGGGTTTCATCAAAGTCAGGAAGGAAAAATTCCTCCCAATTATAATCGCCTTGGCAGAGAGGTTGATCTGTATGCTTACTAATGAGGACATTACCTGATTCGTCAGTTTCAGCCAATAGATCCCATGGATTTTGGTTTACTGGAATAGTGGCGTTCAAATTTGGGTGGGTGGGATAGGGCGAATTGGCAGCTTCTTGGGTGCCAATGGTGGTCCAAGCATTGCTCTGATTGGCTGAGGTAGATTTAGATGGGAGAGTGAGGCTGGAGGTTTTGGGGGGCTGATTTTCCATGTGGGCCACTGAACGAGATTGGAGGGTGGGAGGGGGCAGCAAAGAGCCCCATACTGAACCTCCAGAGGGGGGCTCAGAAGCCGCAGCAGCGGACTTGGCCTGAGGGCATACTCTTTTTGCATGGTTGAGGCCAAAGCAGAGGGAAAAAAAATCTGCCTACCATTATTGACTCGAGCCCAAAAGAAATGATCAGGTGCTTCAGCCACACTAACGCGGGGTGGGATTTGTTGGGCTATGGTAGGGTGGTGTAATATGATGGTGGCTGTTGCCCGAGGAGCAGCAAGGCGCTCTGCACCAGATGGAATGGCAAAGATGAGGTTGGGCTGAGTGCCATAAGCCATGAGCCCTGCGACCAACTGGTCATACAAATTTGGGGTGGAAGGTGGGATGGGAGATTTGCAAAGGATACCACCAGCATGGTGTCTGAAGGGAGGCGAGTATGGGTTGTGGGAATGGGGTTTTTTTATAAATTAGAGAAGTTTGTGCTGCCGCTTCAGCATCCTCCTCAGATTGGAACCCAACGTCAAAGTAGCCCTTAAAAGGGCGGAAGTCTATAAATCCAGCTGGCGCAAAGGCCTCAGTGGCTAGGTCAATAATTGCCTTATCAGCATATGGGAACAAACGCCCATAGTCCACTCTAAGGCAATAGCGAACGGCAGAGCGAGGGAGGGCGAGAGGATGGGGGCGAGAAGGGTGGACGCGCGCCAGGTGGAGCGCTAAGTCCCGTGGGGGGACAAAACGGTTGGAAGCAGTGGGCGGGCTGTTTGAGCCCATCTGAACGCGCTTGCCTGTGGGGCGGAAAACGCTAGGTGGGGGTGCACTGCTGCCCCACACTGGGGTGGCAGGCGGCGAAGCCAAGGACATCAAAGAATAGGTTTGGGCAGACGGCTGTGGATAAGTAAAACTCTAAATTTAAAATCGCTCAAAAGTGCTAATAAAATTCTCTTTTCTAAGAGCGAAATGGATTTTTTGGGCCATAAGTTAGGTAACGCTGAAATATTTATGATGGACTACAAGCTTATGGCCATTTTTAAGATGTCCCCCCTAAATCCCTAAGGGATGTACAGATTTTAGGGATGGTGGGATATTATCGCCAGTTTATGTCACACTTTGCCAATAATTCTGAGCCTTTAGTATAATAATTGAAGAAGAGTATACCCTTCCAGTGGAAAGAAGAGCAAAATCAGGCCTTTGACCTATTATGTGTCGCTATATCCCATTCTCCAGTACTTATACATCTAATTTTGATAAACCCTTTCTCCTTTTTATAAATGCTAGCAATATAGACATAGAGGCTATACTATCTCAGCAGGACGAAGCCTTGGTGGATTATCCAATGGGCTATTATAGCAAGACCCTAACCAGAGAAGAATTCAACTATAGCATTACAGACTACAATTGTTTGGTGGTAAGACTGGATAGTAAGCATTTATAACCTTATATAGATGGGATTCATTTTACCATAATTATCAATGATGCTTCCTTGCAATGGCTACAGAAATTGAAGGATCCCAATGGAAGGTTAGCCAATGGGCTATTACTCAAAATTACAACTTTTCAATTTAGTCATTGGCCAGGGCCCATACACCAAAATGCGCATTGCTTATCCAGGTTTTGCAAATTAACTCTAACTAACACTGAGAGGATTGACTATACGATCTCTTAACTTAATTGCATTTATGGTATAATTAAACCATGATCCTTCAAAAGGAACTAACAAAAAAATTGGCAAATCTTAAGCTAAAATGGCAAACTGTACAAACTCATATCTTGAACACGTTTTCCCTATATATGACCTTCAGCTCAAAATGACATCAGATTGGAGGGACATCTGCAAGTCGGCCACAGGGAAATTCAGAAAACTTCCTAATGGCTCAAGACTTAATGTTACTGGGAAGAATGCTTTTTAGATCAAATATGTATCAGAGTCCTGCCCAGTATATAAAAGTCAAGCTGGACTAATCCTTGAACTTAAAAATCCAGTAGTCAACCTGTAAGCCCTTTCATACTATTACTACTGTTTTTGTGGGACCCCTCCCTCGACCCTCTAATGGCCATCAGTTCCTCCTCCTAATCATGGATCATCTAACTAAGTGGATTGAAGCTGTATTTCTACTCTCCTCTTTGGCAAAAGCTACCGCCAAATTGATATATAACTGTACTATCACCCAGCATGGGTGCCCTAACATAATTCTGTCCAACAATGGTCAAAATTACCAATTGTTACTGGTGAATATAGCCTTTCTGATAAGAATCCAATTATGTATATTCCAATTCATATCATCCTGGAACTAATGGAATAGTAGCGGGTGAATGGTACTCTAACTTCAACTTTTCAGAAAATGGCCATAATCATCCCTCTCTATTAGCCTCAATATCTGCATATTGCAATTCTGGACTTTAGAATAAGATATCATCAACTTATTAAGGTCTCTCCCTTTTGAATATACTATGGAAGAAACCCTAGCTGCCTTCTAAATTGAAGGTTATGTTATTTCAAGCGTCTCCTAAAGCTCCCAAAGTTACCATGTGAAGCATCGCCGATGCTATTAACTGATTTAAGGCTCTAGCTTCCAAGAAATTTATCTGCTACCTCTAATAGAGAAACTAACCAATATAATGACAAGCATGAACCTATGCATTCCTTCCAACCGGGTGACCTAGTACTTTTCTACCACCATCAGCCTGTAGTTCGCAATAGCAAATTGGAAACAACTTTTTGGGGCCTTACAAAGCTATTTATAGAATAGGTAATTGTCAGAAAATCGACTATGGGCTCTGCTAGTTGGAAGGCTAACTAGTATGAAGACTGGTCAGCCCTTGCCATTTTGCCTTAGGCGTCAGGGCTAGCAGCGCCGGCTAACCAATTGGAATGCCACCCGTGCAATTTTGGGGATCCCCTTTGACCTAAACTACAACCAACTAAAGAAATATAAACTTATAACAAAAGGTAGAATAGGCAAAGGGAGATATTTATTGAAAGGGAAGCGCCAAGTTTTTATACTTTTTACAAAAGGGCTACTGCGCCCATCACTGACCTATCAGCTCTTCCGCTAGTTCTTCCAGCCAACCACTTCTCTTCTTCTTCTTCTTCTTCTTTATTTACATTATCTCTTCCCTGGCGTCAACCCTCTCGCTCTGTCCTTCCTGATGTCCAAATTAGTTTTGGTTCATCCTCGGCCTTAAGTCACTGGTGAACCATATAAATAAATGATCTAAATAAATGTCAAATTTGGTTTTGACCTTCAAATTGATATTAATGCATTGGTCTTACTTCAGTCGCTTGCTTTTGACTTGGAATATCTTGGCATCTCACCGACATCTAATCTCGCCTTATCTTGATAATAAATGAGGCACCAGGAACAACCTTGGCTGCCTTAACTCATAATTGTCAGATCCACCAACATCAGATAATCAGGCAGCAAACATCTGAAGTGATACATCGGCTTTCCTCTGGAAATCCCACAATGGACCATTAATGGCCGTTGGTGTTGACCACTGATTTCACTGACTGATTGGATCATCCTCAGCTATTAGTTGCCTGTGATCCTTCTACTAATTTGGGGCCAACGATTGTCCCCACTCAAACCTAAATACCAAACTTGGCGGAATACTAATTTTGGCTTAACCCAAATTAGGGAGCAACTAACCAGCAATTAAACTATATACCATGAAATTCAGTCAATAAACCATTCCGCTGGGATGTGCTATATCATTCCAAATAACGTTAAATCATTTGAGGATTCCATCTGGTTAAAATCATGACAGTAATGAATGCTCCATTGCGGATGTCGCTCAGGCCACTATGGTAAATTTCATACAGTCAATTTCTCTGTCCATTTCCCCCTGCGCCAAGATCTAGAGGGGGCGTTGTTAGGATTCCTAACCGAATCAGGGATTCATATGTGTCAGATGAAGTGAATTGAACCCAATATGATGAATTAGATGAAACTATTATCAGGAAGAATTCCCAACTAACTTTAAGATCTCTTGTATTAGGGATAATACCAGACTAAATTAAAGAACTCTTGATATTAGGGATCAACCTAGACTGATTTGTTTATTACTTCCCCTGATACCATATAGTATTAGGGTTCAAAACTAATCTATGCGGTGATCAAATCCTGTTCAACATATGTGACTAGCATGCCGCTGAATCCCCAATTCGTATTGAGTAAGATTTTAGCTCAGAACGTTTGGAGTTTTTGCAAGAAAAACTCCATGTTCTCCCATATAATAATGTTTCTAAGCAAATAATTTTATTATTTTGCCATTAACAATTTGGCCTACTTTAAATCATTTAGGGACTAAAATATATTTAGTATTTACCACTTAATGTATTGTTCCTGAGTGAAGACTTTTCGGACAATAAAAGTAACATTGATAATACTAGACTCAGAAACTTTTGGTCTCCTGGCCTCAAAAATAAAGAATGAGTGGTATAGCATCCCCTTCCTCCCAACAGTAGGTTTGAGGATAATTGGGAGCAAATCATGAAGATATTGCAGCGTTGGTACATGTACAAATACAACAAAGGCTAGCTCTTTTATTTTGATACATGCATCTTTTAGGGAATCTTCAGGAAGGCTATGGAAAGGAATATTCTTGCAAAATGACTCCATCTAGATATGGAGGGCTTGGTGGAGGAGGGAGTTGGTTAGGGGCTGTGTCTGCTTTAACAGCCTTTTTTAAAAAAAATTATAATCTTGGAAAGCCATTTTGAGGACATAAATGGCAGATGAGGTTAAATTGGGTTGGCATGTGAAGAATTTGTTTAGGGCGAGATCAGGGTTTAACCTGTAGGTCAGTTCTTCATTATTGATACATTCAAGGATCTTAAATGGATCTATTCAGCCATTGTTGGGCTAGAAAAAGGAGTTGTTTGTGAATCAGGAGTTGATTGGGTGGCACAGTAGACCATGGCGTTTCTGCTGGAGCTTGAGCTGCAATCTGCTTGGAAATGGTTCTGGTGGTCAATCTAAGGTTTAGCAGAGCATTGAGGGCAGCGCCCACAGCAGAAAGAAGTTGATGGAGGTAGTATTGATATCCTATTTGAAAACTTTAGCACAGTAGTAGCAGAGCTGACGCAAGAGGGAAGAGCGGCAAAAGCAGCTTCAGTGGAAACGCTGGGCACTTGTGCTCTAAACTGTCAACTTTGAAGCTCAATGGGCGGATGCTAAGCTGCTTTTGAAGCATTCCCAGAGGGGATGATCATGGGCAGATCTGATCAAGGCGAGGGGGTATTGCGAGGTGGGTGTTGCTTTGGTAGGGGTGGATCATTGAAAATTCACAAGGCCCAACGAGATGATTGGTGCCATTGGGCACCACAAATGAAACATGGTGTCAGCTTTAAAGGCAGCCATTACCTTCTTATATTTCAAGGTAAAGACGTTTAGGAGGCAGGTAGGAGGGCAACTCAGTGAAGTGTACTACCCGCGTGGCCTTATCTGGCAAGCAGGTTTGGATGGTTGAAATGGGTGTATTTTATAAGTTAAGGGCAGCTGTGCTGCTGCCATAGTGTGGCTTCACAAAAGAAGCTAATGTTAAAGTAACCCTTGAAGGGGCGGTAATCTATAAAACTGGAAGTTTTATAAACACCCATGGCCATCTTAATGATGGCTGCTCTCACATAGGGGAAGATTTCCCAAACTCAACCTGAAGGCTGAAATGCCGGTTGCTCAAGGGAGCACCAGGGGCTTTGAAGCACCACCTGGGAGCATGCGAGGTGGTGGGATAGGTCTTGAGGTTGGACATAGCGACTAGAAGTTCTTTGGAGGGCTTGCTGGGCCAGCTAGCTCGTTTTAGCGGCAGGTGATAAATGCCAGGAGGCAGCACGCCGCCACCCCATGTAGGGGCACCATTCATCAAATGCATTGAACTTGGCTTTTTAGCAGCGTGGGCGAAAAAACTGGTTGAGCGTATACTTTAAATTTATTTTTATTTTGAATAAGTGATCGAAGCAAAAGAGAGAGATCTACATGATAGTGTCCTTTAAATAATTATTTCCATTTGTTCGCTCATTTTTACATAGGGTAACCATTTTTCCTGTACTAGTTTCTACAGCTGTACATTATCTGAATCTAGTCCCTCTTAAACAGTTCTTCAGTATATTCTTCACTTTATCATCCTTATCTTCCATTCCTCCTTTGTTCTTCCCATTAGATATAGATTATCTATTCTTGTGTGCTTAAAAGCAGAAGATGGGGAATTTCAACTGGATTTCTGCATTTAGTTGCTTTACTTTATATCGATGCAGGATCTTAATGTTGTTATCTTGCAGCTGAACAGCCCATCTTTCAAGTCAACCTTATGGTCTTTCATATTATTCAACCATTTCGTAAGGTATGGTACATACTTATCCTGAAGTGTATACCATAAACATATGACCAGAAGTGGTGCATGGCTCTTATCACAGCTAGAACTCGCACTCTGTGACAAAAAATTGCTCTTTGCTCTAGTGGAATCTTTTAATAAAATCTATAGGGTGATCAACTCCTTCTTTGTTTATTTGCGCCAAGTTTGCTCCATAACTACATTACTGAAATCAGTGTAAATATAAAAAGTCTTTGCAAAATCTAAGTATATTAGGATCAGGGCTTCCATCAGCTGCTTGAGTTGGTGAAGTCATCTTATTACTCTTTTTCCCAACTTAACAGTACTCCTCTGAGGCTTTTTTTCTCGTAACAATCACTTTAGTTACTACAATTTGATTCAAAAAGCAAATTTGGATAATCACACGCAGGAAGATGGGCGACTTTATTAACAAAAATAATACAACATGGGCGAGCGTCATGGCAAGCGGTGCACTTAACGGTGCAACTAAGGGCAAGAAACGCCCTGGAGGGGGACCAGGAACCCAAGCCATAAAAAATTGCAAACTCAGACACCATCTGGGTTTATGGTATTTACTGTAAAGCACGCACAATATATGTACATTAAATTCAACCAACCTTTGTCAAAGGTGGAACATGGGATCAGACTCTTCCTTGAGGATGAGTCACCGACCCTGTGGGAGAAAACATGTGAGGCACAGCCCTCACTTTTTCCCTCACGCGGTGTACGTAGCCACCAACAACATGGGCCACGGCTGGATCAATATTGGTTTTAAAACAGCTGATGAAGCCAATGCCGCAGCAAAAATCGCATGGAAATTGCCCTCCCTGAGGGCAAAAAAATTGTGCGCACCGCGCGCACCAGATGGAACAAAGCAAAAACTTTGTTCATCTCCTTTGACTCGCTCCCCACCAACCTTCCTCATAAGGTAATCAAGGAGGAGCTCCGCAAAGGTCTTGTGTCCTATGGAGAAATTCAACAACTCGAATTACAGCGATTTCACTTAATGCCCAACCTGTGCACGGGCAAAGCTATCGCTGTAATCAACCCCTTCCCAGAAGTAGAAGAGGATTTATCCAGAATTTCTTGCGCAGCAGAATTTCACTTCGCAGATGGGGGCCAGTTGGCTGCATTCCAAGTTACACCAGAACGCGCACCACTCATTTGCAACCACT
This sequence comes from Massospora cicadina, assembly GCA_022478985.1. Classification (NCBI taxonomy): domain Eukaryota; kingdom Fungi; phylum Entomophthoromycota; class Entomophthoromycetes; order Entomophthorales; family Entomophthoraceae; genus Massospora; species Massospora cicadina. The sequence goes on along the minus strand of JAKSZP010000045.1, from coordinate 107,011 downwards.
GTGGCTCACTGGGCCACAAGGAACATGCATGCCCTGTAAAAGAGGGCTTAATGGAAAATGATTTCAATGAAGAAGCTATGGACGAAGATAATGAAACTTCGCCAAAATGACTGATGGCCACCACCCATTCCGCTGGGGTGAAGATGGACTATACTCCATTGTGGACCCAGTTACAAGTAAACAGTGTAAAGCAGCACAAAAGCCCGCAAAAGAGCAGCGGCTGAAGCGGCAGCACACGCGGAATCCGCCATTAACCACGGACAAATTCAGGAGGATATTTCAGATATTCACCAAATCAACCAATCAAAACAATATGCCCAGGTCGAAAATTTTCACAGTAACCAGACTGAGCCACAAAGCGTCATCAGTCATGCACATACTGAGGAACAATGCAACCACAATTTGGGTGAAAATGCGGTGCACAATGCAACAAAGTTGAACCTCAAAATATAAAATCCAATCAACAACCCGCATCAAATCAACATGAGACCTGTGCAGAAAAAGTTGATGCAAATGCAAAAAACCGCAATTCCCTTAAATCATTGGGTCAGATCAAGGGAACTAACAATGGCAGTGAAAGAGTTGGAGTACAGACGCGGAGTATGGCCAAAATGAGCCACAGTGGGATAGGACCAGAGGATATTCCCAACTGCTCCTGAGGCGCCGCGGGCACCTCAGTGTCAATAGGGACGTTAAATATCGTGGGAGCCAGGGCTCATACATCCCAAGCCAAAAAGCTGGCATTCCTGCGAAAACCTCTTGTAGACATCTTGGCCATCAAAGAAACCCACTGCCTACAAGGGGAAGAAGAACCCCGGTCAACCAGGGTCGCACCATCAAAATCAGTATGGACGTCTCACTGTGGGGTGATAGTCCAAAATAACAAAAAATTTAAAATTACAAATTCATCATCACACTTGCATGGTTGAGTCCTGGTAGCAACAATCACATACCAAGATGAAATAATTTTGTTAGCATGTATCTACGCACGATGCACTGCAACTGAGAGAAAAAAAATTTGAAAAAATTTCTACTCTCACCCTCCCACCAGATATCATCATGTTAGGCGATTTCAACTGCTGGGATAACCCCAATACAGATCGATGGCCTAATCCCAGGGATACCCACCTGGACACATTGAATATCGCACAATGAAGGCATCTCTTGGCTTACAGGATGCTCTTCCCCCCAATTCACCAATCGTTCCCCATATGATAAGACCTAACATATGTGAGGGACTGCTCATATCGATGAGTCATATTGACCACATCCTCATCCCACAATCCCACCACTCAAGAATATCCAAATTTACAACAAAAAAGATCAATTAATCTGATCACCTATTTGTTATGGTGCAGTTAGCGCCAACCCAATCCCACACACAGGTGACGCCTTGGAGAAAGCTTCACCCATAAAATATAAAATTGCCTGAGATATCTGACTGGGTTGAAAACAAGGCTACAAACCCAGAATTACAGCCCCATTCACTTCAGATTCCATCGGAACATGGGAAAATTTCAAAAAATATTTAATCAACAAAACCTGACATATTGCATCACGCAAGTACACCGCGGACACAGCCACAATTAAGCGTACCTTGGCAGAAACTAGACCACCTGGAAATAAATACTCCGAGATCTGGCTATAACCCTAATTGGTGATGCAAATGAGCAGAAATTTCAGCCTGACTTAACAATCTCATCTTTGAACACCAACACAGAATTAAAGTATCAAACAAAGGTAAGTTCATAAAGGAAGTTGAAACCTGTTTAACATACTTTTTTCGCCAATTCCACTCCCACAGAAACCAGCCCACGTGCACACAGGTCCGCAAGACCAATGGCACCATGGCAACTGACCCTGAGGAGGTCAAGGCGGAAGTACACCGCTATTACACTGAATTATATCGCGATATGCCAACAGATCCACAAAAAATTAAAGAATTTATTCAAACTGCCAAGATACAAAGTACACCACCAATTTACAATATACTATCCCTTATCACACGGGAGGAGCTTTGGGAAACAATTCGCAGTGCACCACGTAGGAAATGCCCAGGGCCTGATGGTATACCCTACTAATTTTACAAAAAATATCTTCAGAAAATTGCCCCCCTCCTATTGGCGTCAATGAACCAGAGTTTGTTGGAAACACGCTTATTACCAGGAGGCCATGAATCATACGTTATAACCTTGTATAAAAAGGGTGACAAGTTGGACCTGGCCAACTGGCGCCCAATTGCACTCTCCAACACTGACAAAAATTCTAACGAAAATTCTAGCAGCTAGATTAGGTGCAATTGCATCTGACGTCCTATCACCCAACCAGTTTGGGTTTATACCAGGGCGTTCAATCTGGAACAACATACACCCTGTTGCAAACATTTGCCAATCCAAAGCAACTGGTGCCCTGGTCTTCTTGGATCAGGAAAAGGCGTATGATCGTGTTAGCTGGCCATACCTAAAAGAATGTCTACATGACTTCAAACTCCCACCAAGATTCATATAATGGTCTATGCTCCTAAAAGAATCTGCAACCATGGCTGTATGCGGCCCTGGATTCCTAACAAACAATATAAAACAACACAGAGGGCTCAAACAAGGGGATCCCCTCAGCCCACTGCTATACAATTTCAGCTTTGACCCGCTCCTCCGAGTAACTGACTCACGTCTCATGGGGATAACCGCACAAGGACAACCAACAGTCAAGATACTGGCCTTTGCAGATGACTGCGTAGCAGGTATAGCAAACAATGAAGATGCCCGACAGCTGGAACACACTCTAGAGGAATACTCCAAGGTGAGCAATGCATCGCTCAACAAAAGGAAGACAGAAATCATCCTCTTAGGCAAATACACAAATAATTGGGCCACAACATCAGAACTTCACACCAACACTCGAAGAAAAAACCCAATTATTTTACCCTTTGCAACACCTCCCACCACCACTCCTGTCCGACACCTTGGAATCTGGCTAGACTCAGGGGGATATGCTAATGAGACAATGGAAAGTAACCAGTTACAACGGGTATCCAAACGCGTCGCCTCCCTCAAGGGAAGAACCCCAGGACTAACAGGACGAGTTACAGTTGCTAATTTTCTCATCCTCCCAATACTGTGGTATCAGGCCCATGCGATAGCCTTCTCACCTACCTTTATTAACTCAATTCGCGCGCTTATCCAGGGCTGGCTGTGGCCTGGCTCTCACCCTCCTATACGGATGGAAACACTACTTGGCCCACGCTCAAGCGGAGGCATGGGACTAATAGATTTTGAGAGCCATGCCAATCACATCCTAGGTATCTGGATAAAGGAAATCCTTGCTCCAGACCTCCCACAACAACATTGGTCCAGAGCAGCAAGGACTAACTTTGCACAGGCGCTCAAATTAACCAACCCACATAGTCCACCCAGACTACTTTCATACCTTGCAAAGCACCCTACTGCAACGGGTCCGCATGGAACCTCCCCTCATTCTAAACATATCCTCCGAACTATCCGCCATATGGGATGGACCATAGAGAATATGGGTACTACACAGGGAAGGGGACGACCCAGCCCCCATTTCAAATTAAGAAACCCAGAAAACCACCCCCAAAGAGATATGCTCGCAACAACCCCAAGCATAGCTAGTATAGAATACCTAGATATGCTGGACATTCCCTATGATTTAACCACACAGAAAGCATTGTGGAAAATGACACACCACCCACTCCTACAACCAAGGATAAGAGCAAACGCCTGGCGCTGTTTGAGAAGGACCTATAGGACGGCGGACCGCTCCAACTCCCTCCACAAAACATGTGCAGTATGTGGAGGGGAGGGATCCCTACATCACCGCCTAGAAACATGCCCCCCAACCAAAGCTATATGGCAGGAAGTCGCACGCCTGCTCAAGATTCAAAACGAACAGGAATTCTCAATATCAAAGAGTATCTTCGCGCTTCAGATCGAGTCACCAATCCCATCTACCCTCCGCTCCCTAATAATACCCATTGCAATGTGGACAATACACACAATTGAATTAGATGCTTTCAAGGGCACGGTCCCAACCATTCATGGGATTATTAACAGATTCCATGTCCACTTACTAGAGCACTTGTAAGCCTGGCTCTATGGATATATGAGATCAAGACAAAAAGCGCTCATAGAATCATGGTTCCCACTCTGGTTACTCCACACAGACCCTTTTCTTCACATCTGCTCCATAGCAGGGGAAACCCCCTCGAAGTAGTGCACCAACCCCCATACCTGGCAGTCCCGCTGGCAACAGGGGTAACTTGAGTACCCTGGGGTGCCCAATTTTATATTTCTTAGTTATTCTCTTAGTTTCACATATATTCGGTAATGTCTGTCCCCTGGCCGGCTTACCTCAGTTAAATAAAAACAGTACTCCTCTGATGTGAAGGTTCTTGAGTGACTAAGCAACATCCCCAAAGTTTGATACAAATTAGTTGTAATATCCTACCATTACCAAAAAAAAACACCTGTAAATCTCTCATGCACTTAGGGGAACTAATTCTGGCTGTAGGTTCAGCCTTCCCTTGCTGGGGCTTGATTACTCTTTGGTTTATTTCATGGCTGAGAATTTTAACTGATTATAAGAAACGAGCACTTACTTCCTTTAGCTTAAGCTTAGTCTATTTCAGGTAGGTGAAAACTTCTTCAGGGTGCCAGATGATCCTTGGATGTCTTCCTTACATCTTGATTTTGTTTTGAAAATGAGCAGCTTTGCCTCTTTAAACTTTTATTCATCTATTTACTTACTCTCTGGACATAGTAAGGAATTACACAGAAACTCTTTCATACATTTTTTACAGTCCTTGGCTGTTTATCAGCGCACACTTCTCCAATCCTCTTGTGACAGCTCCATATGTCAGTATCCGCTTACTAGGTCCATTGATGAGAATTAAAGCGATCCTCTGAGTCATTAAATACATCAGTTGATGAGACGTAGTGGTACAATTCTTTCTTAGTCAGGTTGTTATGCCCTCTAAAGAATAATTGTTAAGTTGGTCTGATCCTTTTTTGCACTAGCAGTAGGGGTGACGCACAAGGACTCTTGGAGGGGTGTACCATGCCTGCATCCCTAAGTTGTTGTACCTCTTTCATAGAATTCTTCTTTGCTCTTGAAATGCAGTAAGGCTTTAATTAGAAGGGTATGGCAGTTCTTTTTTCAACCTTGTGAACTCCTCCCTTGAAAAGGCTACAATCGTTAGTTCCACTCTTGAATGTATCTGAATTATGATCCATTAGTTCATTGAGCTCATGTTCTTTCTGTGCAGATGGCTCTTGCATCCAATATTTAATGCTGGCAGTTGTGAAATTTGATTAAACATTAACTTAGCAGTGCATCTTCGCTTTGGTTATTAATTGATCTTTTATGATTTTAACAGTGTCCTTAACAATATTCCTGAAGAGGACTTTGACTTCTTCTTATTATGTAGACAAGTAAAATCCAAGCATCACTCTAGGTTCCTGATCTCTAACTCCTTTATGACAATGGTTATCAAGCATTATCCAATCTGATATATTGATAAAAATGTTGACCATCATAACCTTCTGTTCTCTGGGAAATAGGTCCATCTCTTCACTGGTGTACAAGAGCAAACCATACTTTGCTTCTACTGTTGGTGGTATTTGCTTTGTTTCCTTAGTCTTCAGAGTATATATGAAGGGTATATGGACTGTTCTGTTTTGACTAATAATACTTACATCTTCCGCTCCTCTTCTTTTCATTTTGAAATACAAGTGGCATCTGGTAGTGGAGTAAATTGACTGAAAACTGATTAAAATTGATTTTTTTCAAACTAAACTAGTAACTGCATTTATATGAGGAAATTGTAGCAGTAATTCTCAAGTACTGTAGCCAGGGAGACAAGAGAATGTATCCAAAGTGCATGGTTAACGTGGAAATAGCTCCTAGTGTTTTGGTTGACTCAGGCCTGTAGGTCTTAACTTGGCCAATAGATAATTTCCGGAGCAAATTTCATTCTCTTTATGAGCTTGGATGACATAATGTTGACTGGAGCCCTTGTATACAGCGCTGCTAATACTTTGAATTTATTTATGGTGACTTCCACTTTTAAAATGTTCATGCTGTTAGTTATGACAGCAGTAAGTACTGACTGTTTAACTAAATCCTCCTAACTCCCAAATAATGAAGGTCTTTTTGAAAGCCTTGGGTGACTGTTAGATTTGAGATTGTTGACTCAAAAATAAACTCTTTGAGAAAACCATCAATGCTGAAAAATTGCTCCCATTGATGGATCCTTTGATACTTCCCAATTTATCCATATAATTAAATTCATCCAAAATCTGCCTCAATTTTACTAAAATTGTCCCAATTATCATGACTAATGGTAAATACTATATAATTACATTATGGACGATTGTTGGGTCCACTTGGGTGAACCAAGTAAATTTATGGCACAAAACTAATTGCGTTTTTAAATATAATGCAAAGATGATTAAGGAGTTCTATTTTTATTTATGTCAATCATCGTAATTGGCATGCTAGTACTTGCACATGGATGGCCTGAATAGGGAGTACCTAGTACTATTGAGAGGCCTGCCAAAATCCCAATTAGGGTTGCATTTTTATTCAAACACTGTATTTTTTTCTCCCCATTTATTGTATTTCATCAGCTGTATAATGAAACGTAATCAGGCTGATTGAGAGGCGAATTTACACCACTGAGGTGCTAATATTAAGCTTGATAATCTTCCCAATTATAAGATTAGTAGTGCCTCTAGTCAGGCTGAAATGATTGTAATTTAGTTAACTCAAGGGCCAAATTAATTTGGGGATATTTTAATAATCACTGCCATAATCCATAGCAGATTGGAATGGTTTTAATGAACTCATCTAATAGATGAGTATGGCCAGGAGATGCCCTAAGGTATAAAATACTAGCGCCTGGCCCTAAAATAAAGCATCCTCTTTCCATATAATTATATTTTCATCTTAGAAATCTTATCTTAATTCAACTTTCATTCTAAGAAGTGTAGACAGGCATTAACATGAGATTTTCATAGATACCTGTGTTTGGAGAGTTCCCAATTAGAGAAAGAAAAATTACCCAAGAAGAGACCAAAAAGGTCAATTATTGTTGTTTAGCTTTGTGAGCTTCCAAACGGGTAGGAAATAAAGTAAAACATATTGCAGAATTGAGGATTTATTGGCTAAAATTTTCCCAACTATCAAAACATGATTGCATTTATAAGAGAGTTAATCTTCAAAATCTCACAATGACTCATGGTATTCATTTGCAATCTTCTTGAACACGGTTTTCACAATATTTTCGCCATCATATATACAATAAAGATCTTAGTGGGCATGGAATCTTGAGAAAAGTAGGCTTCTCTGTTTGCTCAACATTTATTTTTTGTGTTTGGGTTATTTAGGTACAACCGCTTCTCTTTGAGCTTCAATGGCATAGCATCCTGACTCAGCTTTTGAACCAGGTTCATTTTTCATCAGTTCTATTAATATGGTGTGTGACTCAATTTTCTGATTACTGACTTCCTCTTTAGGTTCGCCTTTTTTTATCACTAGTGGTTCCCAACCCAAAAGGGGGAGCCTCCATGCATCTTTATTTGCAAAATGAGCCAAACAAAGGCATTTAACACAGATAATAAAAAATCCAATTATGGGACCCCAGCTAACAGCCTAGGAAGCCATATCAGAAGGTGAAGAAGCTTTGAGGAAGCTTTTGTCTGGCGCCCACTTTAGCTGGCAGACCATGGTGGACAATATTAAGTAGGAGTATCAGTAACACGTGGCATAAGGAGGTATAGTTGTGGGTTTTCTTCATTTATGAGGTCAGTGGTGTCCATTATTACAACGTATTAAAAAGGTTGATGCTCATCAAAGGTGATGAGAGCAGGCATACAAGTGAACAACTTATTCGCCAAAGAGTTTTAGGATAATTGAGCCCTTGAAGAGAGGTTTTTGCTGCGTTGATGCTAGCGCGGCTCACACCAAAAGAAAGTTCCTCAATTTCATAATTCGCATTTTCCTTAAAACATGGGGAAAATTGGGGATTTGAATACCCTCAACAAGGGATTTCATCACCCCATGGAGTTGCTGGTGGAGTAGGGTGCTGGCAGGAGCAGCAGCGGCTTCAACTGCCATCTTATTTAGATTTTTATTATAAGGGATAACCGTTTTTAGGGCAAAAACAGAGGAGGCGCAAATTGGGAGGACTGAAAAAGATTTCCTCCTTTAAGTTCTTCCTAACTTCCTTTAGCTTAGGACAACTACTCCATAAATGTCCTTCTTAATGAAAGTTTTACATTTAGTAAAAACAGAATTTGGGTACTGCTACTTAACTAATCTTAAGCCTTCTCCAAAGGCTTATCCTTTAAGCTCTGAGAAAATAAACAGACTTTTGATCTTGTCATTGTTGCTGATCATAATTATGTCTTGGCTTCTTATTATATGCATCTTTACCATCAAAATAAAAGCCCCCTTGATGGTCTTCAGTAGTGGTGGTTTCATGGCTAAGGTCATGTGCATCAGGAATTATGAGTGCTTTGAGTGAACTAGGTAGAACAGCTTTTGCGGTGAATTAGTCCAAGGCTTTATTTTAATTTGGTATTAGTATTAGAGATGATACAAGTTTACTTAGTCCAAAACTGATTAAAACTATCTCCTTTACATGTGGAGGAACTTTTTCTTTAAAAAACATGTGAGCTTCCAAACTGAGCATATAATTCTCCTTGACTTTGGCCCAGGTTGATGTAGTCAAATTATGGCTTTGAGATCCATCTGTGTTTCTCTGCTCATACATCCTTGAACATGGCAAGCTTTTTGTTTGTCACTGGCCGAACATTCTGTACTTGTATAGCTGAAGGAATCCATCTATAGTTCCCTTTCTAAGAGTAAACTTAGACTTAAAGTACAGGCTAGATTAGGATCCACTCCAGATTCAATTTATCTGACATGTTGTAAAACTTCTCTGGTGTCTGATACTGGTAGTGCGTTATCAGAAAGTTATAAAGGTCTAAGTAATTAGAGTTGTCTCACTTTCATAGTGTCTGCATTCTCCTTTAAGAAATCAACCTGATAATGTTGTGGCTTTCCAGCTTGAAAAACTAAATTTAGGCTTTTTGCAGTTTCATTTTTCTCCTTCTCTATGAAATCCACTTTAACCTTCAATTGATTCAAGCCAGGTCTTCAGTCCATTCTTGCGCTTGTAATAATCTGACTCTTCTTTGCTCAATCATTAAATAAATTACTTGCTGCTTTAGCTTGTTAAGCATCTTGTGAAACCTTTTTAGACCTTCATCTTATGTAAGTTTCTTCTGCATGCTACTACTCCATAAAGTCATCATTGAACTATTAACAATTGCTTTATTGTGCCTGTTAACTTTTAATGGTATCAGTTAAATCCGCTAAGCTGGTTGCACATGTGTAACACCACTGAGAAATGGATAGATGATATGAATCTCTCCGATCCTTAGTAACTAATAATGATATATAAATATGAAGCTATCTCTCCAACAGAAACTACTTTATTTATATATAACCGCAAAATACTTCTTATAACTTTCCCCTTCGTTCTACTTTCCAAAAAACCTCCTCTTTCTATTCTCACATTCAGTTCTTCGATTTATTCAATTTATTCAAGGTACGCCGACCAGGGGATGGACAGTACCAATCACAACACTCAAAATGGCAAAACAAACTACTAACCAGGTGGGAAGCAGAAACTGCTTAACCCACCATGGCAGAGGGTGAGGAGGGGTTGGGGGGTTGGTTTTCAGAAAGACCACCTCGATCAAGGGGTGTTGGTTACAGTACCAGATCAGAGCAGAGAGCCAGGGCGTTGGGGCATCTGCATAGTGGGGGCTGAGGTCAGCGTAGGGGGAGTTTTCCACTTCTGCATCAAGATAATGATGGGAAAGTGTTTCAACAAAAGCTGCGAGGAGAACTTCAGCTTCTTTGCGGGCCCAGGAAGCTGGGTGAAAAGGGAGATACTGTGGCGGGTGATTTTGGCTGAGGGGTGAATGCAGCAAGCGTTGCGACATTCATAACAGCAATTTCAGCATCATCAAATAGTTTTGAGATGTCACTGCAGGGAGATTCAGGGAAGTCGGGGGGAAGAAGATGGTGGGCAGGCCATGCTGGAGCTGAGCCACTGACTGGGCCACCGCGGTGCGTAGTTTTGGGCAATGAGGAGAGGCCACCACAGCTAAGGCGAGCTGGTGGTCACTTTGGAAGGGGGCTGTATTGGGTAGAGGAGCAAAATAGCGAGGGGTAGGGGTTTCATCAAAGTCGGAAGGAAAATCTCACATTTAGTTTCTAATCTTCAATCTTCTCAATTGATTTTGACCCTTCAGCTTATTAGCTCTCTATTACCTACAATTTTATAGGTTTCATCCTATCATTGAGGCTTCAACGAAATTCCCTCAATCTGCAAACTATTATTACTCTGATTGATACGCTTCACATTAGCATAATCTACCGCTCAAATCTCGAGGCTCACCTCAACTCATAAAATATGAACTACCAGATATATGACTTATCATACAGTCGTATCTATTTTTTGACATTACCCCCTTGAATGGATGATAATCTCTTATTGCTTGTATGCCCAAAGGAACTTCACATGAACTTTGTTGATAATCTGACCACCTGTGGGTTCCTTAAAGGTGTAGGCATAAATCCCAGTCTTCTTGATTATATCAAACAGTTTAATATAGATGTTAGCGAGCTTGTTTTCCTTTCAAATCCATGTTGGTCTTAGAAAAACAAGACATGATCTCCTACAAAGAACTATGGAATTCCGCTACGTCTACTTTAGTCAGCTGCCTGATCACAAACTTATTTTAGCTAATCTAGTAGAATAAGCTTCCGTTTGTAGTTTTATCAGCGTGTCCATTAAGTTGGCCAGATAACGCTGCAGTTCTAATCCGCCAGTATCCTCCACACATGAGTAAAGAAAAGCGACAAAGCCAAATGTCTACCATAAAGCAATTGGAAAGGACTCTTGCCTGTTAGTGAGTGGTAGCTAATATTATAAGCAAGAATGGCGGTGGATAAAGGGTACTCCACTCAGAGGGGCTATTCTTTACAAGCTTGAGGAGAATGTTTACCGATGTTCTGTTAACCTGTTCCACCATTTTCATTAAATTCAAAGTGGAAGGGTGTAGTCAAGTCCCCACGGATTTCATATATTTCATTCAACTTGGGCAGGAAATGTGAAGTGAAATTTGTTTCGTTGTCCATGAAAATAGATTGCAGACAGCCATGTCACTGTATGACACACTCCATGATAAACTTGGTGGTAATGACAGCCAGTAAATCATTTATTGCTCTTGCTTCCACCCATCTTATCAAGTGATTGATGGCTGCTAGTATATATTTATAGCGGTTCACGCCAGTTGGCGGAGGCCCCAACACATCAAAGGAAAAAGTATACCATGCGAAACAAGGATTGACCAGATGGTATGTGGTCTTCTTGTGGAAAGTTTTCTCCACTGGCACTGGTGACAACAAGCAACCATCTCAAGCACATCGTAATAAATTCTCTCCCAATATTAGCAGGGTCGCAAGAACTCCAACATTTTCTGCAATCCACCATGACCTACCGCCTTATGGGCATTGACAATGATTTCAAGACTAATAGAGGGCTTTGGGAAACTCGGAGTTGTTTCTCCAACATTCTTATATAGTTCCACATTGCACAAAAAAGTATCTTATCAAAGCCAATCTAGAGCCTTGATCATGTGTGGCGGTTTTTCATGATATTTGCCGACATTCCTCTTTTTATAAATGATGTCAGCTAAATTTTCTGTAATTGTGACCGTTGGTAATTGTGAGAGAAAGACCTCATTTTGATGTTTTTCCCTAGGCTGGTATACTATCTCAAAGTCATATGCTTGGAGCTTCAATGCCCATTGCACGAGCGATCCTTCAGGTTCCTGAAGATTCTGCAGACAATGCAAGGATGCATGATCCGTTGACACTTGGGTTCTACCATGGAGGTATACCCAGAACGTTTATACACGTATATCACCGCTAAGCACTCCCACTCAGTCACAGTGTAATTATGTTTTTGACAGTCTAAGCTTGGGCTACAGATTTGATAGGGTGATCTACGCTGTCATTATTTTTCTAAGATACTACTGCCCCTACAGCGAAAAGTGATGCGTCCATTTGCGCTATATATTTCTTTTAGAAATTAGTGTATTAAAAAACTGGCACGCTTGCCAATGAAGTCTGAAAGACATCAAAAGCGTTTTGACATCATATAGTCCAGTCAAAGGCGGCGTTCAACTTCAATCACTCAAAGAGCGGTGCCTAATAAAACTGAAGTTGTGAATGAACTGCTGGTATTAATAGACCATCCCCAATACACTTGGATATCTTGCTTATTGCTTGACTGAGACATCTTACATATAGCTTCCAATTTTGCCAGCTGAAGTTTAACCCCTTTTGAGTCTACCATGAACCCAAGGTGCTTTAATTGCTCCTCAAAAAATGACACTTATGTTGCTTGTTCTTGATGTTAGCGTCAGCAAGTCGGTGGAACACTTTTTCCTTTTGGTCCAGAATTTCTTGAACTTCTGAGAGAACATATTGATATCATTGTAATAGACTAGGGCACAGAACAGCTTCAATTAACCCAATACTGTGTCCATAGCCCTCTGGAACTTAGCTGGGAAGTTACATAACTCTGAGACATATGCGTGGGTTGGAACAACCCTTTTGAGGTGATTAAGGCATATAAATACCATTCCACAACTGTCAACTTAATCTGCAAGTAACCCAGTATCAAATCCATGGCAGAAAAAGAGTTGGCCCCTCCCAGTTGATCTAAGGCATTATCAATCCGCGGGAGGGGGTGGAATCTTTCTTTGTGACGCTATTAAGCTTCCAGTAGTTGATAACCACCCAGTTGGTAACATCTTTTTCCTAACAATTAGCACTGGTGATGCCCATGGACTCTTGGGTGGCTATAACTTCCCCTGTTCGATCATTTGGTCTTCCTCATCGGAGACAACTTCCTCCACAGCTTTTAAAAGCCCAATAGAACGTGACCGAATGAAGGGGTTATTGCACATGTCTACCTAATACACGACCCCCAATGCACATCCCAAATCATGGTCAGTGGATGCAAAAAAGTTTCATTATTTTTCAAACAGAGCCATCACCCTATCTTTCTGTTCCTCTGACAGCCCAGTCCAAGCTTCCCATGGAACCACTGACATTTCACTGAACAAGGTTTTTGGTGGTCGGTTGAGGTCCTCCCAAGGCCTAAAATCATAATATGCTGAACCTCTTCAATAGTAGTCAAATGTAAATAGGCCACCACTTGGTGCCTTTGGACCGTCATAGACTACTTCTGGAGGTTTGCTACCATTAATTTCACTTCTCATTGCCACGGTAACAGAAACCCAGGAGACAAGTGGGGTTTGAGCCGAGATTGCTGATAGGGCCCCCAAAATCTCCCCATATAAACCTTTTGGAATTTCTTTATTGAGCTTTATATTTAATATGAACTGATGCCTCAAAGGTATACATATGGCATCTCAGCCTGCAATGGAATGTCGTTATACTCATAAATGTGGTTAGGCAGTGCTCTGTTCCTCCACTTTATCCACAGATATCAAATAGGAATCACCCCATCACTATACACCAGATTGATTAGACTGGAGCGGATTGGGTCCTTTGGGACTCCGCTAGAGGTAAAGTAAATGGGGATCTGTTGTCCCAGGATAATAATTGTTTCTTCCGCCATATTGAACTTTGCCCCAAATTGTCGCATGAATGCAGCTCTGATCAACATGTCATAATTACTGTTTGGAAGACCACAGCTGGGGCGGAAGCCCTGAATGAGCCAAACCTCATAGGTAATGCGCTGTAAGCACCCTTTAACACAGGTCTCTGTGCCCCTGCGGTCCCATACACTACTTGATGTTCCACATTAGGCCTCATGAAAGCTTGTCTATAATCCCGGTGGAGATTATATTAACTGGGGCACCAGTATCTATAATAGCTCGGATTTTTGTGTTCTATTCAAGATATCACAGTAGGTACACTCCAAATAAAAATAAAAATCAGTGCTTATTACATGTGGAGAAATTGATATGACTGGATGATAAGTTAAACATTCTGGCTGATCAGAAATTAGAATAAGGTGGAAGGGATCTTTATTTTGCTTCAATACCTAAATTGAAGCCAAATTCGGATTTAAAAAATACAGAGCATGACTTCTTGATTGAGCCAAAACTTACCAATGTCTATGCAATTGACACCTGCTGCCCCAGCTTGGGGTGATGGTGTGACGCCATCTGGCATCTTTCAGCCACTGCCAAAGTGCGCCCAGGATGGCTCTGCTAGCGCTCTTAATGCCACCAGGCGTTATGTCCCCCTTGGGACTTATCCCACCACCTTGCAAGCTCTCAGGCGGTGCTCCAGAGCCCTCTGGTGCTCCCATGGAGCAATTTGCATTTTGGTCTCTGGGTTAAATATGGGAATCTCTTCCCATATGCAAGCATGGCCATCATTGAGATGGCCATGATAGTTTTCAAACCTGACGGCTATATCAACATCTTCTCTTTAAGGGGTACTTTGACCTTGGCTTCCGCTCTGAAGCTGATGCAGTGGCAGCAGCTAAGCTGCAAAAAAATTATAAAAAAATTCATTTGCCCACCAATCGCACCTGGCTCCTGTATGAGGCCACTTTGTGGTCCAGTTCGCTGGGTTTCCCTCCTTCCTTTACCCTGAACTCCTCCGCCATGAGCTCATGGAGGGTTTGGCAATTTATGGTGCATACCCCATGTTGCAGTTCATGGTGCCCCATGGGGCGGATCATCTAGCGTGCCCTCATGCCTTTGCGACAATCCCCCCATTTCATTGTGACACCCACCTCAAAATTCCCCCATGCACCATGATCAGGTCTGCCATTGATCATCCTTTTTGGTCACACATCAAAAACAGTTGTGCCATCTGCCCCTTGTGTTTTGAGCTCGATCATTCGAAGCACAAGTGCCCTATGGCTTCTGCTTCCACCACTTTCATTGCTCCCCCTATGCACCACCCCAGCAGCTGCCTCGCCCCAATTTTGTGAATGGGGCGTGATCCTCCCACCCCCAACCTCACAAATTCTGGCATGGCTTCCAAAGCTACAGCAATCAAAAAATTATAAACATTTTAAAAACTGGTTGATTTACAGCGCCCTGAGCTGATGGCTGAAACAGTTTCAGCTGAGCTGCCATGGTTGACAGCTCATGGCCAATCAGGTGCTGCCAATCTGCCAACTATGGAGGCTGGGCTGGCACTAGCCGATTTAAATCCATTTGAAGCGCTCAAATGGATTGATGATTCAGATCAGGCTTATAATGTTAAGCCTAATTTTGTTTTGGAGGAATTCTTTTATAATACTCCCAATTTGTGCCCCAGCCATTTTCGCCCTAAAAACGGGTTTCCAAATTATAAAAATATAAATAAAATGCCAGTTGAAGCCGCTGATGCTCCTGCCAACAAACTATTATGCCAGCAACTCCATGAAGGCGATGGAACCCCTGGTTGAGGGTAAACCTATTCCCAATTTCCTCAATGTTTTTAGGAAGATGCAAAATATGAGATTGAGGAGCTCACTTTTGGTGTGAGCTGCACTTGCATTGACGCGGCAAAAACCTCTTTTTGACCCCAACTATCCCCAAACCTTCCAGCGCATCAGGTCTTTCACTTGTGTGCTGGCTCTCATCACATTTACTGAGCATCAACTTTTTCAATATGTTGAAATAATGGACACCACTGACCTCATAAATGAAGAAAACCCACAACTATACCTACTTATGCCACGTGTTACTGATAATCCTACTTAATATTGTCCGCCATGGTCTTCCAGCTAAATTGGGAACCAGACAAAAGTTTCCTCAAAGCTTCTTCACCTTTTGATATGGCTTCCTAGGCTGATAGCCTAGGGGTTATATTAGGGATTTTTTTATTTATAATAATCCCTTTGTTTTCTCATTTACAAATAAAGATGTGTGGCGGCTCCCCCTTTGGGTTGGGCACCACTAGTGCTAAGAAAGAAATTAGAATCAAGGCGAGCCTCAAGATTGAGCGTGAAGTTATATTAGTATGAAGAAAATTGAATGAAGTACCAATAGTTTGATAAGTTTGAGAAATTTCCACAAAAACCTAGATATAGACGAAAACTCCTAAAAGGAAATGATTAGGAGATGCTAAGCATAAGGGTGTAATCAACCTAAAATACCAAGATATGAGTTGAGATGGAAGAATGAGAGGATAGTTTTTTAGTAGTCCGCAGATAAGATCTGCATTTATTACATTATAATAAAAAGTGTCAAACAGGGCGATAGCTCCATATATTATATCTATTTTTATTAAGATTCAGAGATCTTCATATTTTCCAATTCTGTTGATTAGTGGCAAATGCCCTGTGCAAACCAGCTCAGAGGAATCCAATTTTTATGACAATTTATTAACAGTGGTGCTCAATACAGGTGCCACTGTTCAACTGTAGCTTATTGGCACTAGAGCATCATAGCAAGCCCTCACTTGTTATGCAAAAACCTAATCAGATTTCACGCTTGATATTCCAAAGATACTAGGGAAGCATACAACAATGAACCGGCACTTTTCATGGTGACAGAGCCAGGTGATGAGGATGCTATGATCAAATTGCAGTTAGGAACTTTTCCAGCATATGCGGCGGATCAACAAGGCCGCTCTACAATTGTGACCTCCCAGCAACTATGGAGATTTATAGATTGGCTTCTGCAGGGGTACCGACTTTATGAAGACGAGTTGGGGGAACATGCTCTGAGTTTATTCTACAACCAATGGGACCAAGAAACCCGCTTTGCATTGTATACGTCCTATCTCAATGAAACAACAATGTGGCTGTCTCATCAGCTTAATACTCACAGAACTGAAGAAAACTTGGTTGCGTATGTGCAGCTATCAAACCATCAGCTACTACATGTGCTGCCTGCCACAACATTGATATTGGGGACGTCATATGGTTCATTCAAGTGCAGCATAACGATACTTGCATTCTACTTGACTGCCTTGATCACTCTTTTTTAGAGGTTAAAGGGTCTCTGGTGCAAGTGGACAACCATATTTTAGATGTCTTCCGTCGCTTGGACGAATTGGTTTCACAGATGAATTAGGAGCTACCCCAAGTGATAGGGGAACTTTTGGATTGGCGCAACTTACTGGTGGAATGGATTTGGGACATCACCACATTGGGAAGCAACACCAAGCAGTTTATGATGGAACTGTTGGAATGGGCTTAGGGTATTAAGCAGCAATGGCTTGGATTCAAGATAGGCTTACCCTGACAGATTGGCAGATAACAGACCATGTTTACTCTGTGGCAGCTGAATTTAGTCAACTTTGCAATGAGCGGAGTAACCAGCAGATAGCTGACCATATGACCAGTTCTTTTTTGGCATCCACAGAATATCGTCAGTTGCTGGGTTAGGCTACATAGTTGGAATTGTTTGTCAGGCGAATTAAAGCTGAGAAATTACCCTTCCATAAATTGAGATGGTAGAGTATGTGGAAATGAAATTGCACTTGGATACCCTTTGATGGGCTAATGAGGAGCTGGTTCAAGAGTGAGCTGCCCTCATTAATCAGTAGATGACACAAAATCAACAACCGCGTGATACTGGACAGCAGCACGCAAGAATGCAAAACACATTTGAGGACGTTCTCTCAAAGCTTCAAGAAATGGAGCATAAACTGAACTCTGAGCAAGAATTCTACTGAAAATTATAAAATCAGTACAAAGATCTTCAACAGGAGGTGTAAAATGGCTGTTATCAGTGCTATTCAGTTAAAGCTGAGCAAATAATTATCAAACATTTTTCTAAACAGCTTGGGACAGGGGGAAAGGTGCAGTCAGCAGCGAGCTGGAAGAAAAATGCTATGGATTGGCCAGAGTATCCCTCAGAGGTCGTGGTGGTCCCTCCTCACAATCCAACATCTTCATAGTCCACTTTGGCAGATTTGCATCCATCAGCTCGATCCTATGCTAGACCACACGTGAATGTTTCTGCTGGTCGTTCAAACCTTTTTGGCTGCTCCTTGCAGCTGGAGCCAGGAGCAAGGTGATTTTGTTTGGATTGAGAAGTTAACGCTCTTTAGTCATGATGGTAACATGCACAGGTATTTTAAATGTTTTGAATTCACTTTGGAAGGGGCCTTGGATTGGTGGAAAGAAAAACTGTTGCTTTATGCTTTGGACTTGAAGAGCACTAACCAGGTTACCAGTCGCCTCCAAAACAGTTTCATGTATTATCAAGAGTTAAAGGATACTATGTGTCGTCTTTTTGGGGGCACAGCTAAGATGGCGCAGTGTAAGGCTGACTTTCAGACCATACAGTTTCACGAGAATGAGTCTCTGGTTGTGTTTGCAGAGCGATTCATAGATGAAGCTCATGTGTTAGTAGGAGCCAATAGTTTAACCAATGAGGATGTAGGCATAGCTATGATGGCAGCAGTCAAACCATACCGTGAACTGCATAATGCTATGTCTCACATACTGGATTAAGCTTAAGGCTTATTCAAATTGTGAACACTTTGCACTGACTCTCCGCAACGTTCAGTGCACTCAATGTGGAGCGGAAGGCTCCTGCTATCGCCGTGCATACTCCTCAGGATATAGACAGCTATGACCCAGTTAAATGCCATTGGGGAATATTCTTCCACCTTATATGTTAGCGGATCCTTTTTCGTCCACTTTACACTCAGCCTCCCCATCCCTGGCTTATCTTCAATACTTTTGTTATATTTTTGATCCATACCTTCAGGTGCAAACTATAGACATAAGCCATTTATGGATGCTTATTTCTCGTGCAGATGAAAAGGGCAATATGCAGCTAATTGCCCAGACAACCAGCAGGTGTATGTGGTCCCATCTGGTATGATCGAGCAGGGAAAAGCTTGAGCAGAGCAAAGATGGGACACTCACCTCTGCTAATTTGAATTTAATTGTCCCTAAAGATTCCCAATAGTCTCTTTGCGTTGGACTCAGAACCCAGACCAATGACTTACTATACCAACAACTTCTGGCGGATACCTCAGCCTTCATTCATTAGAGTGAATATTTCCCTTCAGGCTTTGAGTTCCGCCAAGATGTGCAAAAGCCATATTCATGGCAGATTTTGGAACAAAACGGCACAAGTAACTCTGGTCCCTCAGCGGATGTCGCCTCCCAAGTTGGGGTTAACAAAGCCATCTCAGTAGAAAAGATCGCTCAGGAGTATCCTCATGTTGGTATGGGCATATCCTTTTCTTTGGTAACAAAAAGCCCTTAGACGTTCATGTAATAAACACCAATGATTCTTCCTATTCAGAGTGTACCACTGTGATTTTTTGTTCAGAACACAAAATCCGAGCTATTATAGATACTGGTGCCCCAGTTAATAAAATCTCCACTAAGCTTGTGTACAAGTTTCTGATGAAGCCTGATGTGGGTCAAAGAGTAGTGTATGGGACCGCTGGGCACAGAGCACTGTGTCCAAAGGAGCTTTCAGTGCGTTATCTCTGAGATTTGGTTTGGTTAGGGTTTCTGCTCCAGAGGTAGTTTGCCAAATAATAACTACAATATGCTGATTGGTTCTGTATTAAGAGGTAATTTGGAGCTGTGGTAAATATGGCGAAAGAAACCATTAGTATCTTGGGACAACTGATCCCCATTTACTTTACCCTAGCGGAATACCAAGGGACCTGTTTCACTCCATCCAGATCAATTAGTTGTATATGACATGGTGATTCCAGTCAAATATCAGCAAATGAAGCGGAGGACCAGGGCCCTCTACAGCCAGATCTTCAAGTACAAAGGTATTCCGCTGCAAGCTGCAAGCACTTTTTGCATACATTCTGGGCATCAGGTCATAATAAGGACCAAGCTCAAAATAGATATCCCCGAAGAGCTATATGGGGAAATTGTGGGGCCCTACCAACGATTGTGACTTGAACCTCATGTGGCTTCAGGGCTACTGTTACCAGGAAATGGGGAAGTGAGGTATTGCTGGTCAACCTAAGAAGGATTCAATGACAATGGCAGTTGAAGCCGCTGCTGCTCCTGCCAACACCCTACTATGCCAGCAACTCCATGGGGAGATGGAACCCCTGGTTAAGGGTATTCCTATCCCCAATTTCCCCAATGATTTTGATAAAGATGCAATTTGTGAGATTGAGGAACTCGCTTTTGGTGCAAGCTGCACTTACATTGATGCAGCAAAAACCTCTCTTTTTGAACCCAACTATCCTAGACCCGCCAGCACATCAAGTCTTTCACTTGTGTGCTGGCTCTCATCACTTCGCTGAGCAACAACTTGCTCAATACGTTGAGGCGATGGATACTTCTGGCCTCATAAATGAAGAAAACCCGCAGCTATACCCTCCTCATGCTCCATGTCACTGATGCCCCTACCCCTATGTTATCTGCAATGGTGTCATGGAAATGGCAGAAGAAGTTTAGACTGGCCTGCCAGTTGGGATGCGTGAACACCCAAAAGGCAAGCCAGAATGCCAGAGGCATTGCCAACTGTATGACTTGATATGGAGCCAGGAAATGTGATACCACAAAGTGGTGGTGTAAAAACAGAGTAAGGAGTACCTCAACGACAAACCGCACTGAACCTATTCCCAACTCAGTGGTTCTCACTGAATGAGTGGGATTAATGGGATAGTCTCGACAAGATTCTTGGCTTGAGAGGCCAACTCATAGGGAGCAATAGGGAGATGGATTCTCTCTTTTCCATTGTTGTACATAGGGCCATAGGATCCCCATGTATTGTTGTCAGAAATTCATAAGAGCGGAGTTGTAAAACCAAAAGTGTCAGACTCATTGGGCCCAATTGGTGATAGAGGGAGCCATGGTGACTAAAAGAATTGATAAAGCCCACCCAGAGTGCAGGGTGATGGATCACCTGGGAAAAGCCATCTGGGATGCGGTCAGAATGGAAAATAAAAATATTTAATTTTTTTGAAAAATATTATTTGGAAAGGAAATTAAGAAAATCAACCAATAATTTTCTCAGTGCCATGCAACTGATTAAATAGTGGTCAATTGGGTAGTGACAGGAATGGGTCAGAACCTAACAAATTCAGCCTAACCGGTGCATTTTTCAGAAATGGGGGGTTTATTCTTTGGGAACCAACATCACAAAATTTGGTGGCAGGCCGAGTCTCTGTTGGTTCGACCCCAAATGTCCAAACCAGGGTTAAACTACATTTCTGACAATTAGCATGACAGCGTTTGGCCCGATGAGCAATGGGAACCCCTTAAGGCCATCCCTTATAGGGATGGGTCCATTTAGTTGGGAATGTGTTCGAGCTGGCCAACCTGCCCGCACTCAGATGTTTAACCGTTTGTTCAGTCAACAGCAGCACATTGGACGCAATGCCCAAATTACTATTTGAGGGCTTCAAACCCTTGTCAATAGCACCCAATATTTGTTCAACTGGTCTGGAGATTAAATTGGAACCATCAGGTGATCCAGCCAATATCTCATTCTTAATGCTTTTACAGTCATTAAAATTTTGGACATCAGCCAGATTGCCAGCCAAATTAGATCTGACCGATTTCAATTCAGTAATCTCAGCATAGATTTCACTAATTCCCCACAACAGTTCTGCTGAGGTAAGTGTGGGTATTGGGGGTGGGATCCGAAATGGATGAGCTGTTACCCATTGCTCTTCTACTACATGAGTGAGGTCACCCTGAGTGATGAGGGGTACTGCCATCCTCTTTGGTGTTTTTTATTTGGGAATGGGAAGATGACCTGATCAAGAGCCAAAGGACATTCCCTGAGACTTACACATGGTCAGCCAGCTAAAGCGGGCGCTGGACAAAAGTTTCTCCAAAGCCTACTCGCCATCTGATATGGCTTCCTAGGCTGATAACCTAAGGGCTATATTGGAAATTTTATATTAATCCCTTAGTTTGGCCCATTTGCAAATAAAGATGCGTGGCGGCTCCCCCTTTTGGGTTAGATACCACTAGTGCTAAAAAAGGGATTCAATGCCAATCTAAAGGCAATAAGTGGTGGCTTATTTACATCTGGCCCCTATTGACAAGGTTCACTATATTCATGGCTTTGGATCATGGGAGGACCTTGGCCTACCAGAAAATCCATCTTTTGGCGTAATGGCAGTGGTTCTGCAGGAAGCTCATGTTGGATTATCAGAGTAACACAAAGATAAGATGAATGCTTTATTAGAAAAATACTAAAATATTTTTGCCTTTGATGGCCACAATTTGGGGTGCACCCAATGGGTAGTGCATCAAGTAAATATGGGAGATCATTCTCCCATTTGTTCACAGCCTATCTGGCACTTGAAGGCGGCAGAAGATTTTGTCTCTGACGAGGAAGACAAATTGATTGAACAAGGGATGTTAGAGCAATCTACTTTTCTATGGGCATCTATGGTGATTACAGGTAAGAAAAAGATGGCACAAACCGGGAGACATTGACTATTGAAAGCTTAATAGCTACTAAAGAAAGATACCTAACCCCTTCCACGGATTGATGACGCATTAGATCTAATTGGCGAGGCATATTATTTTTTCTGCCATGGATTTGATATTGGTGTTGAGATTTCAATATGACTGGGCGATAAGCTAGTGTTCCAGTGAATTGTTAATTAGATGCAAAGCGAGCTCCAAGGGTGAGTAATAGGTTAGGGCATAACAAGGTGAATAAATTGAATAAATTAAGGTTTGGTAATTGAGAAAATCCGTTGAAGCCTCAAGGGTTGAACGAATTCTACATTGATAGCAAATTGAGACTTACTAAGCGTAATGTGTCAAATCCGTTGAGGAATACTGAGGGTTAAAGGTTGAGTGAGAGAGAGAAGGAAGAGAGGTTTTTTAGTAGAAAAAAGAGGAAGTGAGTAGGAAGAAGTAGAGAGCGTAAGCAGAGAGGGTCTGCCAGTTTGATTATATTAAAAATAAAATACTAGCGAAGCTAGAGCGATTGTCTCATATTTTTATATATAACTATATTACATTTAATTAAGGGATCAACAATCTCCATATCATTTGGCCGTTACTCGGTGGGCTAAACCATGCGCAACTTTTTCAGCGGAAACAAGCCATATCCGCCAAAAAGTTAACAGCGGTGCTCACTACAGGGGGCCATTAATCAACTAATAACAACTTCATCAATTACACCTATGGCGCAACCAGCTCGCTTTGATGGGGTACTACCCCCAGTGATTGAAATATCTCACTATGGGGAATTGAAACTTGCTTTGGATACCTTACTTCAGGCGCAAAAAGTGCTTTTTCATGCGAACAAGAATATTACTGAACAGCTCAACCGTGCCTTCCGCCAAAAGCTTCTGGTAGGTGACCATGCAACTAACATGACAACCTCTTGAGCAGCATGACAGAGCGGCCAGACTGTGCGGAGTATATATTAGATAAGGTTGTTAAGGAAAAAGAACTCTGCAGTGAACGGCTTCCCCATTTAACCGAGATAGTAACATACATGGGTTTTCAAGCAGTTTGAGTTTGCCATAGAGGGGACTTCTGATCGACGACATGCTAAATTTTTGTTATATGTGTTGGATGTTTCAAGTGGTGATAAAGTTATTTGTTATCTTAAAAACAGTACTGTAGCTTATCAAGAGGTGAAGGAGATTGTAATTCGCCTGTTTTGGGGCAAAGCAAAAATGACTCAGCGCAAAGCAGACTTTTTAACAATATATTTTCAAAAAAATGAGTCTTTGACACAATTTGTGGAGCGATTCACTAATGAGGCTCATGTGTTGTTGGGTGCAAATGTCTTATCTACTAAGGAGGTGGGAATAGTAATGACGGTGGCTATCAAGCCCTACCGCGAATTGCATAATGCTATGGCGTACACTCTTCAGGAGGATGTGGAGTTACTCAAAGTCATCCATCATTTACGCCGGTTATCTGCCACCTTTAGTGCTCCCAATGTGGAGCGGAAGGATCCTGTATCTGCCACTGATATTT
Organism: Massospora cicadina; assembly: GCA_022478985.1. Classification (NCBI taxonomy): domain Eukaryota; kingdom Fungi; phylum Entomophthoromycota; class Entomophthoromycetes; order Entomophthorales; family Entomophthoraceae; genus Massospora; species Massospora cicadina. Next base: position 83,022 of record JAKSZP010000045.1, on the reverse strand, counting down.
CGCTAAATAAAGGATCCCACCAATATGGGGGCAATAGGTGGGTCACTCCTCAGCCACTCAACTCATGGACGGGTCCTTTACATCCCTATTATATTCAAACCGCTTATCCTTGGGCCCATAATAAACCATGGTTCAATAGTAGACCTAGACCTTCTGGGGTGATTCAGAGATGAGTGCCAGTCCCAAACGCTTGTTTCTCGTGCGGCCAAACAGATCATTATGCGGTTAGTTTTCAGGCAAACCAAGGGTCCACGCAGTATCTGTTGTCCAAAAGAATAGGGAAAAAGGGCGGGCGGAGTAGAGACGGGACGCTCTTCTTTCACTGATTTAAATGAAATTGTCCCTGATATTCATCATGAATCACTTTATGTCAACTCTGGGCACACTCTGAGGATTTACTATATTAACAGATCCCTTACCACCTTTTGGCCTCAAGCCGAGGTAGAGACCCCAATAATGCAGACATGAGGTTCTGCCAAGACCTGTATAAGACATACACCTGACAAATCCTTGAGTGGAATGGTACTATTGGTGGTGAGCCCTCTGCATGTGTCGCAGCTTTGGAGGGTGGAGGTGGAGATTCCTGTAGAAAAGATTGCCCAAGAGTATCTCATGTTGGGGCTGGTATGTACACTTTTCTGGATAATCAAACACCCTTTAATGTTTATGTATCGAACACAATGGGTTCTTCTTATTCAGAATGCACCTACTGTGACATATTTGTACAGAATACCAAAATTTGGGCGATCATTGATAGAGGTGCTCCTGTCAATATAATATCTACCAAGCTTGTGGCTAAGCTTCCGTTGAAGCCAGATGTGGACCACTGAGTAGTGTATGTAACTGCGGGGGCCCATAGTACTGTGTCAGAAGGCGCATATAGCTCATTGCCCTTGAGGTTTGGGTCACCCGGTGCATCTTCTCCAGCTGTGGTGTTGCCTAATGACCACTATAACATGTTGATTGGGGCTGCATTTATGCGGCACTTTGGGGCTGTGGTTAATATGGCGGACGAAATCATCAGTATCCTGTTCTAACGAATCCCCATCTATTTTACTTCCAGCGGAGTCCCAGATGACCCAATCCGCTCTGGTCAAATTAATCTTGCCTATAGCGATGGTGTGAATCCTGTAAGATATTGACGGATGAAGCAGAAAACCTGAACGCTTACAAGCCAGATTTATGAGTACAAAGGAATTCCGCTACGAGCTGTGAATGTTTGGACTATCCCTTCTGGGCATCAGGTCATAACTGGGACAGAGCTTGAAATTGATATACTGGGAGGTCTGTACAGAGAGGTTATAGGGCCTTATCAACAATCGCAGCTCAAACCTCATGTGGCTCCTGGGTTACTGTTACCAGGGCAGGGGGAAGTGAAGGTGTTGGTAGCAAATCTGCAAAAGGAGGTGAGGAAGGTTCAGCGGCACCAAGTGATGGCTTACCTGCACCTGGTCCCTATTGATGAGGTACACCAGGTACATGACTTTGGTTCCTGGGAAGATCTTGGCTTGCCTCAAAAACCATCTTCAACGTAATGATGTTGGTTCCATGGGAGGTGCTAACTAACTATCGGAGGATCAAAAGGACAGGGTGATGGATTTGTTTGAGAAATATCAGCATTTTTGCAACTGATGTCCATGACTTGGGTTGCGCTTGTGGGGTCATGCATTGGGTGGACATGGGAGACTACCTCCCTATCAGGTCACGATCTATCTGACACTTGAAGGCAGCAGAAGAAGTTTTATCTGCAGAAATAGATACATTGGTGGTACAGGGAATGTTGGAGCCGTCAAAGGGTCCCTGGGCATCTCTGGTGCTCATTGTCAAAAAGAAAGATGGCTCCAATCGAGTAGTAATCAATTATTGGAAGCTTAATAGCATTATGAAAAAAGATTCATACCCGCTTCCACAAGTTGATGACACTTTAGATTGATTAAGTGGGGCCAAGTATTTATCTGCAATGGACTTAATATCAGGGTGCTGGCAGATCGAGTTGCCAGTGGTGGAACAAGAAAAATGCGCTATAATTACCTTAAAGGGATTGTTCCAGCCTACACGTATGTCACAGGGTTTGTGCAATGCACCTGCTACGTTCTAGCGGGCTATGGACACTGTTTTGGGTGACCTAAAGCTGTCTTGCGTTCTTTTCTACCTTGATAATATAAACATATTTTCGTGGACATTCACGGAGCATCTTGGACACCTGGAGCAAGTACTCCGCTGCCTAGCTGAAGCTAATATCTAGATTAAGCCCCAAAAAGTGTCACTTTTTTAAGGAACAATTGGAATACCTAGGCTTTGTGGTAGATTCCAAAGGGCTTAGTGCTCAGTCAGCCAAGGTGGAAGCCATCCACCAGATGACTCAGCCAAGCAATAGGCGGGATATCCAGGTGTTCTTGGATGGTCAGTTACTACCAGCGGTTCATTCCCAACTTCAGCTCTATTGGGGCTCCACTCTTTGAGCTACTTAAGAAAATTATGCCTTCAACTGGATGGATCAATGTCAAACCGCTTTTTGATGTTATATGAACCGCGTTGGGTAGCGCGCCTGTTTTACAATACCCCAATAACGAAAAAGAGTATTTTGTGCAATTGGATGCTTCACTTTCTGCTGTAGGGGCTGTGATATCCCAAAAAGATGATGACAGTGTAAAGCACCTCATTGCATATTGCAGCCGCAGTCTAACCGGCCCTGAATGGCATTACACCATGGCCAAGCAGGAGTGTTTAGCGGTAATCTATGCATATAAACTATTCCTGTTCTACCTCCATGGGATGAAATTCAAAGTGGTAGCGGATCATGACTCCTTGCACTGGCTACAGAATCTGTGGGAACCTGAAGGGCAGCTCACGCGTTTGGCTTTGAAGCTTCAAGCATATGATTTTGAGATCATGCATCAGCCAGGGGCTAAGCTTCTGAATGTGGACTGTCTTTCTCGATTACCCACAGTCGCCATTACAGCAGATGTGGCAGACATAATGTATGAAAAAATGATTGTGTGAAAATATCATGATGAGCCGCTGGCCATTATCAAAGTGTTAGATGGGCTTAGACAGGATACCTTCTTGTGCAACGAGGAATTATATAAGCGGATGGGGGAATCAACGCTGAGTTTCCCAAAACCCTCTGCCAGGCCTGCGATCATTATGGATTCCCATAGGTTGGTAGGTCATGGAGGGTTGAAAAAGTCACTGTAGTTCTTGTGACCCCACTACTATTGGGAGAGTATGCACTACAATATGCTTGAGACAGTTGGTTATTGCCATCAGTGCCTAGTGGAGAAACCATACCACTGAAAAACCACCTACCAGTTAGTTAAGCCTCAGTTTGCATGTCATACAGTTTCATTAGACGTGGTGGGGCCTCTGCTGACTGGCGCGAACTGCTCCAAATATATAATAGTTGCTATTGACCATTTGACAATATGGGTGGAAGCAAGGGCTATCAAGGATCTAGGGGCTGTCACTACTGCCAAGTTCATTCTGGAGTGTGTTATACAGCGCCATGGTTGTCTGCAATTTATCCTAACAGACAACGAAACCAATTTCACTTCACATATATTGGCCAAGTTGAACGAGCTCATGGCAATCAGCGGGGCTTTAACTACCCCCTACCACCCTGAATCTAACGGTATGGTGGAATGGGTCAATGGGACCTTGTAAATGAGCAGCCATCAGATTGGAGCACCCTTTTATCCACCACTGTCTTTGCGTACAATATCAGATATCACTCAGCAACTGGTGAGAGTTCAATTCAATTGCTCTATGGATGACATTCAGCGCTGCCTGCATTACTTTACTCCTGTGTGGAGGATACTGGCGGAGTTGAACCCCACTGCTATTTGTCTAACTAACAAATGTGTTGATTAAACTCCAAACTGAGGCATATTCACTAGTCTTGCCAAGAAATTTGGGATCTTGTGGCTGATCAACACAGACGCAGCAGTCTTCCACAGTTCGGGGTAGGGGAATTTGTCCTGTTTCATGACCAACATGGTTTTGGAAGAAGGAACAAGCTTGCCAGCATATGGAGTGGACCATTTGAGATTATCAAGAAGACCGGGGCTGATGCATACACCATCAAGGCACCCGTGGGTGGTCAGAAAATCAACCAAGTACACGCGAAGTTCCTTCAGGCCTACAAGCAATAGGCGCTTATCATCCAGTCAAGGGGGGTAATGTTGAGATTTCAATATGACTGGGCGATAAGCTAGTGTTCCAGTGAATTGTTAATTAGATGCAAAGCGAGCTCCAAGGGTGAGTAATAGGTTAGAGCAAAGCAAGGTGAATCAATTGAATCAATTAAGGTTTGGTAATTGAGGAAATTCCGTTGAAGCCTCAAGGGTTGAACAAATTCTACATTGATAGCAAATTGAGACTTACTAAGCGAAATGTGTCAACTCCATTGAGGAATACTGAGGGTTAAAGGTTGAGTGAGAGAGAGAAGGAAGAGAGGTTTTTAGTAGAAAAAAGAGGAAGTGAGTAGGAAGAAGTAGAGAGCATAAGCAGAGAGGGTCTGCCAGTTTGATCATATTAAGATAAAATAGTAGTGAAGCTGGGGCGATTGTCTCATATTTTTATATATAACTATATTACATTTAATAAGAGTGGTTAGCCTAGCGGGTAAAACTGCTACCACCCCTAGTGCAGGTTTTGAGTTTAAAACCTGTACTGGCTAGAAAACATTCTCGGTGTGGTATATTTGTCTCAAGGTCAACCCACCTCGAAAAGAATTTATATTACATTTAATTAAGGGACCAACGATCTCCATATTATTTGGCCATTGCTCAGTGGGCTAAACCCTGCGCAACTCATTCAGCAGAAACAAGCCATATCGAAAAAAGTTAACAATTGGGATATTGGCAGATTGAATTGCCAGTTGTGGAACGTGTAAAATGTGTTAATTATTTTGGAGGGGTTATTCCAGCCTACATGGATGCTACAGGGTTTGTGCAACGCTTTGTCTATGTTCCAGCATGCTTTGAATACTTTTTTAGGTGATTTAAAGCTGTCCTGCATTTTATTGTACCTAAATGATATTAATTTGTGCTTGTGACATTTACAGAGCATCTTGATTACCTGGAACAAGTGTTCTGCTGAATCGCTGATGCTACTATCAAGATAAAGCCTCATAAGTGTTTTTTAAAGAGCGCTTGAAATACCTACGGTTCGTGATGGACTCAAAAGGACTTAAACTGCAGCCAGCGAAGGTGGAAGCTATAATAAGATGACCCAGCCAAGTAATAAATGAGATATTCAAGTGTTTTTGGGAATGGTCGGTAAAACTGGCATTTCATTTCCTAACCTCAGTTGTTTTGGGGCACCGCTCATTGAGTTGTTGAAGAAAAATGCTTCTTTTGACTGGAAGAATGATTCCAAAATGCTTTTTTGATGTCTTATGAATTGCATTGGCGAGTAACCCATTTTTCAATACCCCAACTTCGACAAGCAATACATAGTTCAGATGGATGCATCACTTTTCGCCAACAGTGCAGTATTATCTCAGCATGATGATGATGGTTTAAAGCACACTGTCACGTTATGTAGCTGAAGCTTTAACTGTCATGAACAGACTTACACCATGACTGAGTGGTAGTGCTTAGCTGTGATTTATGCATATAAACAGTTTTGAGTATACCTCCACGGGGTGAACTTTTAAGTGGTAATGGATCATGCCTCCTTGCGCTGGCTGCAAAATATCTGTGAACCTGAAGGACAGCTTGCGCAATGGCATTGAAGCTCTAAGTGTATGATTTTGAGATTGTACACTGGCTGGGAGGAAACATCAAAATGCAGATTGTCTTTCATGGCTTCCAATGGTTGCTATTATGGCAGATTTGGCTGACATTATGTATGAGAAGATGGTGGTGGGCAAATACCATGATGATCCGCCTCAAGTGAAAAAAGTGTTAGATGAGCTTAAACAGGAATTTTTTTTATGTGTTGGGGAACTATATAAACATATTGAGGAATCGACGCTGAGCTTTTCTAAACCCTCTGATAGGCCAGCGATTATTATAGATGCACATCAGGCGGTAGAACATGGTGGGTTGTGGAAAAAGTTGGAGTTTTTTGCAACCCTTCTACTATTAGGAAAGCATGCATCATGACGTTCTGGAGATGGTAAGCTGTTGTCATCAGTGCCATGTGACAGAACCTTTTCACAAGAAGACCACATACCAGTTTGTTAGCCCTGGTTCGTCTGGCATACCATTTCCCTTAATGTAGTGAGTCCTCTGCCAACTGGCGTGAACCAATATAAGTACATAATCGTAACAATTGATCATCAGACGAGATGGATGGAAGCCAGGGCGATTAATGACTTGGGGGCGGTCACTACCACCAAGTTTACTATGGAGTGCGTCACACAGATACATTTCTGTCTGCAGTTCATCTTAACATACAATGGAACTAATTTCACATCGCATATCCTGCACAAGTTGAACAAACTGATGGCAATCCACAGGTTATTGAATACACCCTACCATCTGGAATCCAAAAGAATGGTGAAATGGGTCACAGAACATTGGTAAACATACTCTGCAAGCTTGTGAAAAATTGACCTATGAATGGATTGCCCTCCTACCCACAACTGCCTTTGCATATAATGTCAGCTACCATTTTGCCACTGGTAGGAGTCCTTTTTAACCGCTATATGGCAGACATCCAGCCTTACCTTCTCTGCCTTACTCTTGCATGGAGGATACTAGTGGCGTGAAATGAAGCATTTTGTGACCAATTTATTGGAGACGCTGATCAAACTACAAAAGTAATCATACTTTAACAGTTGTCCAAGAAGATTCATTATCAAGCAGCTGACCATAGTAGATGTAGTGGACTCCAACAGTTTGCTGTTGGAGATCATGTCTTGTCCCATGACTAACGTGAATTTAAGCAGAAGAACAAGCTAGCTAACATTTGTATCAGACAGTTTGAAATTATTAAGAAATCTGGTAACAATCCCTACACCATTAAGAAACCTGAGAGTGGTCAGATTATGAACCAAGTTCACACAAAGAACCTTCAAGAATACAAGCAATATGAGTTTATCGTCCAATCAAAGGGGGGTAATGTCAAGAAAATGATATGACTTAATGATAAGCTATAAATTCTTAAGGATTGGAAAATTAGAGTTGAGGCGAGCCACATGATTGAGCGGAAAGTTATATTGATATGAAGTGAATCAATTGAAGTACTTTTAAGTTTAGTGAATTGAGGGAATCCTGTCAAAATCTAAAGATAGATGAAAACTCCTAATAGGGATGAATAGGAGATTACTAAGTAGAAGGGTGTAATTGATCTAGAATACTGAGATAAGAGTTGAGCAGAAGAATGAGAGGAGAGGGTTTTTAGTAGTCTGCAAATAAGTTCTGCATTTATTATATCATAATAAAACTGTCTTTTGGGGCGATTGCTCCATATATTATATCTATCAGTTTCTTAATAAGATTCGGCGATCTTCATATCGTCCAAGTCCGTTTCTCATAGGCTTACTACCCTGTGCAAACCAGATTTTTGGAATCAAACCGATTATATCAAAAAATTAACATTACATGAACGTCCAAAGGCTTTTTGTTACCAAGAAAAATAATAATACCAGCGCCAACATAAGGATACTCTTGAGCAATCTTTTCTACTGGAATTGCAACGTTTACCCCATTAGGGAGGCGACTTCTGTTGAGGGTCTAACTTTACATGTGCCATTTTTCTCAAGGATTTGCCAGACATACGGCTTTTGCACATCTCAGCTAAACTCTGAGTCTGTAGGATAATGGTCCCCAGCTTGGGTTAAAGATGAGATATTGTGGGAAGTTGTTGATATAATAAGCCATCAAGCGAGTACTGATAAATGCAAAGCAATATGTAGGAATCGTCATGGACAAATAAATTTGAATTAGTGGAGTAGAGCGTCCTGTCTCTACTCCACTTGATCTTTTCCCTGTTCAATCAGTACAGTGGGTACAACATGAACATGCTTGTTGCCAGGGAAGTTAGCTGCATAGTGTCCCCTTTGGCTACACAAGAAACAGGCATTTATAAACAGCTCCCATATATGGATCACACCAAAGGTCCAGGAAAAATGTAAAAAAAGGTTTGTAATTCAGCTAGGAACGAGCCAGTTATGCATAAGGAGGGCGGAAAGAACCCATCAACATATTGAGTGGGTGAGTATTGACCAATGGATTATAACCATGTCATTGTGGTCCATTTACCTATGAGGATGTGGTGGCAATCGCAGGGGCTTTCTGGTCCACGTTGGGAGCACTAACTGTGACATAAAGATGGTATAAAGGGTTAAAAATTTGTAAAAGCTTGCATCTTCTTAAGGATGTGGGTCATAGCGTTATACAATTTTCAATATGGCTTAACAGCTGCCATCATCGCTATGCCCACATCCTTGTTGGTTAAGATATTTTCTCCCACTAACACATGACTAATTTGTGAACTTCTCTGCGAACTCCACCAAGGACTTATTCTTTTAAAACTGTATTGTCATAAATTTGTCTTTGCGCTGCGCCATCTTCACCACGCCCCTGAACAGACAGAGTACAGTCTCCTTCACTCCTGATACATTACAGTTATACTCTTAAGGTAACATGTGACCTGGTAAGCGCTCTCACCATCCAAAGAAGAAACAGTTTAGCTTTATGATTATCCAATTCTCCCTCTACAGCAAATTTGAAACGTTTAACATATATTTTCATTTTCCATATTGACTGAAAGGTGGCAACTTCTCAATCTATAAAAAGTTACCTAGCTCAATTCTTTGGGCTCAGGGAACAGACAGGATAAGTGCAGATCATCTGAGGGGAACATCCCCTGGTGGGAAAGATTAGGGTCGTGAGGATTGATGTGAATTCACTATAGTTGACCGGGAAGAGATTGGATTGCAGAAAGGGACTGCTGTGACCCTTAGGGGTACTCGCTAGATGACCATAGTATTTCTCACCAGACACACCAATTATTGAACCCTTATCTCCCTCAAAAGTCTGTTCAGTGAAAAGTTTTTCTATTAACTGCTCTGCTTTGACCAAATAGCAACAGCCCGCCTGCTCTCACCCCCTGCCTAAGCTCTTTTAATTCCTTTCATAATTCATGGAGAATTTCTTGCTCTATGTCTAGTTTATGCTCCATTTCTATGAAGCCATAAAAGGACATCCTCCAATGTGCCCTGAATTCTCACCTTCTGCCATCCAGTGTCACACTCTCATCAGTTCACTCGATCCATTTGATTGATTAGAGAGGGTCATTCCTGCACCAACTATCCAATGGACTATATTAGGTTATCCAAGTTCACTCGCATATCTGAGGACTCCACATCTCAATGAATGGAAGAGTAATGGCTCGGTCCTAAGCCGCCTGACTGGAACTCTCCAACTGATTAATCCGCCCTAGCAATTGGCTGTAATCTGAGGTTTCCAAGAAAGAGCTGATTGACTTGTTGGCTGTCCACTGGTTACTTCACTCAGCTCAAAGTTGACTAAATTCAATTGTCACTGTGTTGCGTGATCAGTCAACTGCCACTTTAACAGGGTAACCCAGTCCCTCATCCAAGCCACCGTCATGTCAATTCTTTCACCCATTCAGACATTTTCACCATAAAGCGCTCAGTGTTATTACCTAGCGTTGTGACATCATGTACCAATTTACCTGAAAGCCCATTTCGGTATAAAAATTCTCATATTACTCAGAGCAACTCATGATTCAAGTGTGTAATTAATATATCCTGGAGATGGCGGACACTATTTCACGACTGTCTACGTGCACTAGCGCCCCTGGATTTCTGAAAAAGAGTGGTGAAGGCTATTGAGCAATAGGCAAGTGTAGTTTTGTTGCACTTGAACAAAACGCATGACATCACTGATATCAATGTTATGTCAGGCCAAAGCATGCAGTAGTTGGTGGATCAAAGGCTGAACTTACGCAACTAGGTATTCCTTACTTCCATGGGAGCTGAGCTGGAAAGAAAACCCAATGTGTTAGCATCTATCTAAGACATATAAAAATCATAACGGGCTTCTTGGTCACGCTGATTATAAAACAGACTCAGGGCATATTCACCCGCATCTTCTTTGTAGAGGCAGTAACCCTGCAAGAGCCATTCCATGATACCCCACAGTAGGAGTGGTTACGTTAGTGGACCTGCACTGTTGGAATGAAACATAACACAGGACAAGCTGCTAAATGAAGTTCCATCCTGGTTTCCTCATCTCCTGGTTCTGTCACCATAAATAGTGACAGTTCGTCGTTAGATGTATCCATTGGTTCCTCAGAGTATCAGTCTTAAAACCTTTTTTTAAATTCTGACTTAATGAGTGGGGGCTCTTCATGATGCCCTAGTTGCCGTTGTACTAAAGTTGACTAAAGGCCACCATGTAGTGAGCACCACTTTTAACTTTTTGTGTTGTTGGTTAGATCCTCTAAGCTGGTTGCACAGATGTGGCACCACTGAGGAATGGACAGATGATATGAATCTCGCCAATTCTTGGTAATAAAAAATGTTATATAAATATGAAGGTATTGCTCCAACAGACAATGCTTTATTATATATATAAAACCGCAGAATATTTCTTATAACTTTCCCCTTCGTTCTACTTTCCAAAAAACCTCCACTTTACATTCCTAAATTAGTTCTTAATCTTCAATCTTCTCAGTTGATTTTGACCCGTCAGCTTAGTTTCTCTCTATTCCCTACTCTTTAGGGGTTTCATCCTATCATTGGGGCTTCAACGAAATTCCCTCAATCTGCAAACTATTATTACTTTGATTGATACGCTTCACATTAGCATAATCTACCACTTAAATCTCGAGGCTCACCTCAACTTATAAAATACAATATACCAGATATATAAGGTATTGTCCAGTCATATCAATTTCTTGACAGTGTCCCTGTAATGAGCAAAAGTTATTTGTGAAAGTGTCTCTCTTGCATATAGGTGATGATAGAAAGGGTTAGGCCAATTGAGATAAGTTATATATTTGATCTTAGGTTGCATTGCAATGAATTTTGGAGAGTTTAGTTCTTTGGTATTTTCCAATTTTAATAATCTTGCAAGCATGTCCAAATGTATAGAAGCCTTAATACTACAAAACAGGAGCTGTTCTTAAGCACATTGGAACTCCTTTTTGTGATATTCAAGTATTTTTCTGACTGCCACATTGCCCTAATTTTCTCCATAGTGATGATCAGGGATGAAGGTGATGGACACGGTTGCAAAGGATTTCAAAAATGCATTTTGGTGAATCAGATGCCTCAAATCTAATTTAATAAATATTTACGTTGATGAGAAAGGCATCACTCAAACAGTTCTCTGGTCAATCAGATGCTGCAAATCTAATATCTATAACTGTTAATGATGATGGAAATAATTTGCAAATGTTGCTCTTGCTAACCAGATGCCACCACATTAAATGAGACTTCTAAGCCTCTCAGAAATGCAATCTGGTGAATCAGTTGCTACCAAAACTCATTAATTAAACTAAAGTTATAATGATAAGGATGTTGACAAAGGAACAGGTTTTGAGAACGTTTTGAAGCACAAAAACTAATGCAAAACAGATTTGCTAATCTCAAAGGTACAAATGCTAATTTCTAAAGGGGCTAGGCGTGGAAATCGAGGGTCCAGATCCCCAGTTTGTGCCTACCATTGAGAAACTATCAGCATAATCCATGGCGGACAAGGCCCACTCTTTCTAAGTATCTAATGTGTAAATTTAAACAGGTGAAGTTGCACAAAGCAGCTTCTTTCTATAATTACTTAATAAATTTTTGCAATTTAAGAATAAATCTTACTATGCGATAACATTTTATTATGAAATATTAATAAACTGTGCATGGACTACACTTTTGACTTTGACAAAGCCATTGTATCCTTGTTGCACTTTCTGGAGGTCAACCCTCCTGCTTGGAGCTGTGTAGTTCTTATTGTCATCCATATATATAGTCAAGTGTTTCCAACAAAGTCATATTAGGGATATTACCACAGCAAGGTTATCCTGCTTGTAAGCACTTACCTGGGCCCTCTTGCCCAACTGCTTTGTGACAGTGTTCAGAACTTCCGTCTGTAACAATCTTATCCTCTATTGACAATGATAATGCTAAGTCCAAACCTCAATGATAGTTATCCTCTATTTGTCGTTATTAGTACCAAATAGAAAACAACAAGAAAGTCAGATTATGTGAAGAATGTTTTATTTAACAGAGGCAAGCCGACCAGGGGACATACAATGCTGAGACTGAAACTCAAACTTAAACTAACTAAAAAATAAAAAGATGAACTGATCTAACTTTTTGGGAAGTGAGACACAAAACGAAATGAGAAAATTACCTACCAGGCGGCATAGAAGTGAGACGTTTATCCCATCATGGCGGAGGGGGAGGGGGATCAGGCGGGTCATCATTGATCTCAGAATTTGTATAGGCGGATTAATGCTGAGAGTAAGGAAGTTGGGGCATCCGCAGGATGAGGGTTGAGGTGGAGTAGATAATGTTTAGACTAATGATTTGGGCCTGTACTAAATCCTCTATGAGTTCAGAAACATGGTGTTCAGCCTGGATGTGGGCATTGAGATGTTGATCTAACTTTGCAATATTTGCTCTTGTGGTGCCTTTAAATGGGGAAATTCTGCCAGTTCAGCGACATGCTTCACAGCGGTGGTGGCAGGTTCATGGAGGCGTTGAATTTCCTTTTTTGTGTTAAGAGGAATGTCAGAGGGGAACAAGGGGGTGTGAAGACCTTTTTAAACTCTGCAACAGATTTTGTACACAGTATGCAAAAATGCAGATTTTTTGGTATGGCCACCATAACTGTGGTAAGGTTGTGGTCTCTTTGGAAAAAGGTCTCTGTTTGAGGACATATCAGCTGGTTGGGATGGGGCATCAAAGTCTGAATTCAGGTAAGGTGTTAAATCAATTGGGTAACTGGTGGAGGGACATTTATATCAGATTCAGTTACTTCATACAATAATTTCCAGGGGATCTTGGTTGATTCAGAAATATGTTGATAGTTGTTTTGGTTTGGTAGTTTTTGGGGTAAGTGATTTTCTGGATTGAACAGTGGTCTAATCCTGCACCTGATTGGTTAGCATGGGTGTGCATTGGCCAGCTTTGGTTTGAGGTACTAGATTTTGCTTCTGATTCAAGTGCATGGCCTATGAGGGTGGGGGCACCCAAATTCCCACTCAAACGCTGTTGGTGTGGCCTCATGGGTGGACTTGGCCGTGCTTTCATGGTGTAAATTATATTGACATGCCTTTTTGGTATGGTACAGTTCATGGCAGCGGGATAAAATGTGCGGCCATTATCAATGTGAGCCTAAAAGAAATGGTCAGGTGTGGATGGGATATAGTCTCGCGGTGGGATCTGCTGGGCCATGTTCAGCTGGTGGGGATAATGGTGGCTATTGCCCAAGGTGCCACAAGGCATCTAACACCACTTGGTACAATAAATGGAGGATAGGGTTTTCGCCATATATGGACAACCCTGACATCAGCTCCTCATAGAGTGTTTGAGGGGGAAGGTGTGAGGGGAGGTTCGCAAAGGTTACCACAATTGTTGTTTCTTCTGGGAGGCGTGTTTGGGTGGTGTTAATGGATTATTTTTAAAATTAATTGTATATCTGCTGCAGCTGATGCATCCTCTTCAGTGGGGAATCAAATATATAGATAGCCCTTGTATGGGCGTATATTGATCAACCCTGCTGGCGCAAAGGTGACTCTATAGCTCAATTATTTCTTTGTTGGCATATGGGAAGAGATGTCCATACTTGACGTGGAGGCAAAAGCGAATATTGGGTTAGGGTAGGGCTAGGGGATGGGGGCGGGTTGGGCGGTTTCATGCGAGGTGGAGTGCTAAGTCTCTTGGGGGACATAATAGCTGGATGTATTTGGTCGACTGGATGAGCCAGTCCACACGCGTTTGCATGCTGGGTGGTAAACGCTAGTGGGTGGAGCACCTCTGCCTCATACTGGGTCAGCAGGTGGTGGATCCAAGGACATAAATTTGGAGAATGGTGCATTGAGGCGGTGGTGGAAAATCGACTTGTTTTTCTAAAATTTGCTCAAAATTGATGTCAAGTAAAAAATTGTGAAAAATGGTTTTTATATAAAAAGTGGAAATCGTTTGTAAAACTTGAGGGATTTGGGTTGTTAAAATTAGGATTTGATGTACAAAAAAATCAATCAGTTCTCATAAGGGTAATTATATTTTCATCAGTTTCAGGATCACAAAAGCCTAATTACCTAATTCTCTATGCTCTTAACAAATTCTTCTGTAAATTATACTATGGAGCATTTTCTAGTTTGTGTTTTCATGGCAGCTGTTATGAGCCTAACTGCAGATCCTGTTGTTCTCATGAGAACTGTGGCACTTGCAGCTGAATGGGTATCTTGAAAGTCTCAATTTAGTGAGGTAGCAAATTTATCTGTTTCTCAATATGGCAATATGCTCATAACTCAGAGTCTGAGTGGGGGGAAATTTGCTGTGGATAGGGTTTTGGTAATTGTCTGTCAATGTATTAGAACCTGAAGTTATAAATGGGTGTTCTTCAGAGGCAAAATTTGTGATGTCATGTGCATACTCTTAAACCAGTATTTGTACAAATTCAGCTTCTGATGTCATGGTAGGAAGCTACTAAAGCATTGCGGTGTCAGAAGTACATAAAGGCCTTTACCTTAGGGCTTAAACCAATCAAAGCTTATAAAAGGGCTTTTGAATTAATTTTTTATCGCTGGCCATGATAGGAGAGATCTGATGTTAGTCCTGTCATCAGAATATCTAGTAGAAATATTAGTAGCAAAAAATATGGGTTCTCTGGGGTTTCCATAGGGCTGTTATTAGCCCTATACTTGGCTTTCTCAAGAAATCTCCACAACTACCTTTCAGCAGCTTATTAACCATGCTCTTGTGGACCTTTAATCACACTTATAAGGGATATAAAAAGGAAATTTAAATCATTTAAAAAATTTGAAAAAATGACAAAAACCGTGTAGCAGTTGAATTGGCACTACAGAAAGTCAATCCATGCAAGAACAAACAAGTGCAAATTTTGGAAGGATAAAGTTGAAATATTTAGCAGCCTTTTATTGTAAGATTAGTTTGTCTTTTTCCCCTCCATGCTTGAAGTATTTTCTCATAGTTACCCCTTTCACATAACACCTTTGTAGCTCTTTAAGTTTTGGTTACCTTTTCAATGAAATTATTTTTAGAGAGATAAAAATCACTTCACCCTACACCCTTAACTGGCATGAACTCACCTTTCTCATGTACTTTTAAGTGCTGCTAGCTTCAATGAAGACGAATAGATGCTTTTTTATGTTTGAACCACAGGAGCATATGTGTCCATTTAAAAAATTGTTGATAATAAATAATGGGTTTAAAAGTATGAAGACTATCTTCCTAGTTGAATCTATACAACCAAATTGAGTATTGTCTCCAACGCTAGACTGGTGCTAACACTCTTCCTTCTAATCTTTAAAGGTACTTCTGAAAACTAAAAAACTTCTCCGTCTGAATCTTTCTCCTGTGTAATTAATAACAGCATGAGAAGGAAACCTTTTCCTTCAAAAATAATATCAAAAGTTGGCAAAAAAACAACTAGATAAGAGATCTTTTCTAATTTTACTATAGTCCCAAACGTATGTAATATTATTTTTCTAAACTATCTGAATGTTATTTCAAAGTAAACAGGGTATTACTTTTTTAGATTATAAAGGGATATAAATAATGATACAAGATAAAATGACTTTTTGCAAAAAATAGAGAAGTGCTAATGTGTGACGACAGCTAGCCAGTCATCTGATCTATAATTGATCCCCATCAATCAAATACATTCCTACAACATGATGGTCTGTCTCAAGAAATTTAGAAGTGCTAGAGTTTGAAAACTGGTAGCAAGTTTGCCTTATATATAATCGATATCAACCTCAATCAGGTATCTTCTTACACCCAAGTGAATTCCACCTCACTTAAGGTACTTAAAAACTATGACCAGTAAACTTTTCCACACACTTAAACAGAAACAAATGCCAGAACTAGGTGGAAACCAGTAAATTAATGGTATATTTCTTCTTTATTTAAAAAAATAAGGGAATATATCTGGGAATTTCAGCGCCCAACTCTTTCGTTGGCACTGTAATAATAATGGTAGCCATCTCCAATGGACTAACCCTTCTGGAGTCTTCCAAAACGATTATTTTCCTCATCTGTCTAGTCAAAATTTTGCCGCTAACTAGAGCATAGCCCCTTCTGAGCTAAATAAAAAAATGTGTCCCAACGCCTTTTCTCAACGCCAGCGGTTTATTTTTTAATCTAGCAACATGCTTAGGTAATTGTATTTTCTCCAACAACAGCAGGTCGCGTTGCCCAAAAGATTAACCCACAAGTTGCTACTAAAAGTGATGTAAACGCGTAACTAATTATTAACCCTTGAATGGTTAAACTCAAGCTTTAATTGACTCATACAACATAGACTAAATTGACAATTGTAAAAATTAATTATCCCTAATGTTCACGTTTTTAGGAATATTTCCCAATGGAAAAATATTATACTGGAAGAAATGAATCCTGTTGGATTAGTTAATATCTCATTGTGAATTATAACCAACAATGGTTATCATATCCTCTGAAAAGTCTCACATCCGCTATGGTAACTCACCCAAGCAGATCTAGCAAATTTTATTATACTCCATTAAGCTGGGTATGTGGGCATACTAGAATCCTAACAACAGATTAAACACTTTTATGTTCTGCGTCAGGCCAAGGGATATAATCTTTTTATTGTTGTTTGTGATGTTTTATTATGGCTGTGGGCGCCATTTTATTAAAAGACTTGAAGAACGTGAGCATACTCCGGCTTACTTTTTGCATAAAATCATTGAGAGAGAGCGCGTGTGACTAACTATGATTTGGATCTGACAACTACTGTGTGATTACATATTAATTGGCGCTATCTCAGGGGTGAAGCACACTGTAACCTTATAGACTGACACAAATACCTTATTAATATCAAATGCCACAGGAAATGGCTAATCAGAGACAATGTCAGACAATTACAAATCCAATTATCTAATAAGAGTGTATTGGTATAATATAAGGATGAAAATATGGATGAAATCGGCCAAAAAACTTTGGCTGATTCTCGGTGGAACCCCTCAGATTGGGGTAACACTTCTAACAATATTCGGGCAAACAAGTGAGTTTGGGTGGTCAGATTGCACCAGATTGTTAACTAAATTCAGTGAGCTCATTGAAGGCTTATCCCCTGGCCTCTTCTAAAATTTAATACAGGTTACCCCACTGAAACCTGCCCTTTTATAGGTTCAGAGGGGTTCCAACCAAGTGCAAAAAGTTTCATTCCATTTTTTGGCTAAAATATATATATAAATAACTCATGTACTAGTTCTTCCTGCTCCTGACCCTAAATTTGCCATTCTATCCAAACGAGGTGAGTTTGAGAGATCTGATAGGGTGACAGATCATATTTCCTATTTTGGTTTCACTAAGCAATCCAAACTTTGAGCCTCAATGCTTTAAATATCAATTATCAACTTACTAAGAGGGTTCTCTATTTACCCATCGCTGCTACCATTTTAACCTAAAAACCAACCTGTTAGTTGTTCTTAGTTTTTATTATTTTTAGAAAAGTGGTGCTGAAATCCCCTTGATTAAATTGTTGGAAGTTAGGTGAAAAAAACACTGGTGAGCATTTTCCCCGCCTAAAAGCCAACTTTGGTGCTCACTACAGGGGCACCTGTACACCACAAAAATGTTTAGAAATTGGAGGTTGGTAGGGCATCTAACCCTCACAACTTCCCTGGGAAAGTATCCTAGGCTAACCGCTTTGTAAAACCAGCTAGTCAGTGCTTTTTCTCGCTCAAATGGCTTGAGCAGCATTCTATTCCAAAAACACATTTCAGAGATAATAGTTTACCCCAGGCGAGGGCAGTTTTTCCCCCTTACGCTTCATTTATAAATCAGCTATGGAAGGAGCAACTGACCAATAAAAGCCCTAGTACATCCTCTCTTGCTTGAGCCGCCTAGCTAAAGAAATTATGGTTCCCACCATGATCAACCTCAGCACTTGGTCAGAGGTTAAACAAGCGCAAATTGACAAATTTGGCTCCCAGCAGAGTTTACAAAGACAAAAAAAGGCCTTTATATGCCTTAAGTTGCTTGAGGGTGAATCAATCACCTCTTTTGTGGAGCAGTTCTATAGGGACGCTCAACACCTGCTGCTTGCCAAAATGCTATCTTTTGACGACTCCAATGCTGAAATTTTGAGCGGGTTGACGTCTCACCCTTCTATAGATCAGCATCTTACCTCTGTAAAGCGCCACCTCAGGACTATATGAGATATCAAGGAAGCTCTGCTGGAGGTGGCAGATATGTATAACGCTGAAGTACTTCAAGTGTTGGGCCAGCTTCTCTGGTTTTAACTATTGAGAAATATTCAACAGTAGCCTCGCTGAAGGAGGCTATAATGATCTCTTTGGGCCCCCTATGCTGGTTACTACTCTGAGCCCAGCATCTGTGGTGCAGTTTAAACCTAATTACCCTTTTCCCAGAAAATTGAGGTTCTCAAGCCTGTATCACAGAGTACATTCTCGCCGATGGGCTCGTGCTTCCTTCCCCCATCTTGGCACTAAGAGCATCTTTTATTAGACAATGAATCTCTCCAAGTGGTTCCTAAGCCAGCTTCTGAGCCTAAACCCCTCTCTCAGGTGCCATTTGCCCCCACTCATAATGGGTTAAATGATAATGTCAAAAATGCTAAACCGTCTGTTTCCCAAAAGCACACAGCTTCTAATCTACCCAAAGCTTGCGTAGTAGAAACCTCCACTTCCACGATGATATCCCCATCATCTCCTTCCTAATATCTCAAACTCTATAGCCATGGGGAAGCCCAAACCCCTGAATAAAAGGCTAAATGTAGAGCTATAACTATCAAAGCGTTACCTCGAAAAGTTACACAAGTAGCTAAGCGCCTCCAGGACCTCCCCTGAAACAAGGGAAGCTCTGACCTTAACCTCCAACCAATGGAGTCATTGGTGTGCATTGAAAATCCCATATGACGAAACTGAAGGGGTTGTGAAGATGTTAATCACTATGTCCTAGGAGCCCAAGGTGAAGTGGAGGTACCTGACCAATTAAACCCAGTAAGAGTGGATATGGCTAGGATACACCGCAAACATAACTTTATCAGATGCTGAGAGGTCTGGAGGTTATTGATGCTGGAAGCGATGCTGACCAACTTGTTGCCGTGATGATCCAATCCACTCAGTGTGTGTACACACTGCAGTCTATCTGGGCTAAATTCCCTGAAACTGCTGAACGCCTTGCTTCTACACTCCAGATGTAGGATGTCCTTGCTTTTCCCCCCAACTTGGGCGGAATTTAAAAATTTGGAGATGAGTCAACGGATTATGAGTCATTGCTATCCTTGATGCTGGATCTCCATTTGAACGTTTTATTATCAAAGCTTATTAAAAATAAGCTGGCACCTGACCTCAACTATACTCAGAAGAATGGCACTGATGGTCCAGCCACCACTCGCGCTATTGGGGCTTGCTCATTTTTCCCCATCCAACTTGGAAACTCCTCCTCTCGGCCCCTGCACTGGCCTTAGACAACAACACCTATGCATGCTCATTGGTACCCAGTCTATACTTGAGTATGACATGCTTATCAATCTGAATCATGGCTTTTTATCCCTGCTTAACTACGAAGTTGATCTGATATTGGACCAAAATAAAATTAATAAAAAGGAATACACATGCACATTTGAGTATCCTTTATCCGCCTTATCCTTATGCTATATGACGGCAGGGTGGAATACCAAGAAGCTGCTTAAGTCAGTAGACGCTCTTGAGGAATTCCATTTTATGCAGCTTAAGAGGTGTTGAGAAAAGCGGGTGAACAAAGGGTGATTGACACCAAGATTACCCTAAAATCCCCCACAACTGTCTGCTACACATAATGAGAATCAATGAAATCAATCCCTTGGAACCTCGAGTTTTACCAGATATCTCAGCCCAGCCTACCAAGTCCTATCAGTATTCTACTAGAAAATCTTACCAGTAAGGACATGGTCTTACAGAAACACCAGGAGTTTTTAGAAAGTCTGCTGATCCCAGTTAAAGAGATTAATCAGGTCCAAAGCATCAGGACTATATCAGACATGGGCCTGCCTGCTGACAAATTATTATGTACATTGCTGACATTCATATCTCTAAGGAGCTAGCCCCAAAAGAGCTTGATAAAGTTCAAAGTTTATTGGAGTCCTACAGCGACATATCCATTATATCTGATAATGACTATGGTCATATGAAGGGTTGGAGTCATACCATTGACGTTGGGGATGTTAGTCCCATACAATCTAAACCTTATTATGAATTCTAAAGTGAGGAGCAACAGATGAGGACGTAGCTCAAACTGTTATTAGACGCTGGCCTATTGGTACTTTCACAAAGCCCCTGGTCATCCCCTCTTCTCCTTATAAAAAAGAAAAATGGCGGTCATCAGGTTGTAATGGACTACTGCCAGCTAAACAACCTCACAAAAAAGGATAGATATCCCATCACTCGCATTGATGATGCTTCAGCACAGCTCTCTGGATCTAAGTTCTTTACCGCCATTGATCTGGCTAGTGGTTATTGGCAGATGGAATCTCTCTATTCAAAAATCAGGAGAGTAGCGCTCTGATTTGCAGCGAGGGTCTATTTCAACCCACACCAATTTCAGGGGCTGTGCAACGCCCTGAATTTTTACAGCAAGCCATGGATCACATCTTACATGACCTCAGGTTAAGTTGTGTCATTGTTTATCTTGATGAAATTACGGTAATTTATAAGACCTTTAATGACCATCTTGCTCGCCTGAAAGAAGTTTTTAATGCTTACGTCAGTCCAACCTTAAATCAGAACCCTCAAAGTGCACTATTTTGGGATTAAGTTAGATTTTCTTGGACACGCCATCTCACAGGATGGGATCCAACCCTCCAAGAAAATTGAGGCTATATTCAAAATGCCTGCTCCAAAAACCCTGCGCGATATCCAGGTATTCCTGGGTATGATGTGGTATTACCACCAATTTATCCCCAACTTTGACCAGATGAGTGAGCCTCTTGTTCGGCTTTTGCGTAGAACTTCCCTTTCCATTGGAGATGAACAAAAGGTCACCTTCAAGATGCTAAATCAGTTGTTACAAAAGTGCCCTATCCTGCGCCATCCTGATTACAATAAAATTTTCCCTTTTGTCTACCAATGCCTCTGACTAAGCTAGTGGGCAATTCTGCCGCAATTGGATGATAATGGCGTGGATCACCCTGTCTCCTATTTCAGAAAAACGTTATCCAAGGCTGAAAGCAATTACAGTGTCTTTTAAAAAGATTATCTTGCGGTCCTAATGGCTGTAAATTATTATCTCCCTTTTTTATATGGAACTTCCTTTACTGTGGTCACTGCCCACGCCTCCCTGAAATGGTTACAAAGTATGAAGGTTCCACTGGGCGAGCGGCTCACTGGGCTTTAAAGCTCCAACACTAAAATTTAAAGATTGAGTACTGAGCTGGAACCCATCATGTGAACGTTGATGGCTTAACTTAGCTGCCTATCCTTTACCTGGTAATAGTAAAGTAGGGAGGAGAATCTCTATCCACTTGGAATATCTTTCTGAGATAATATCTTTTGAAAAAAGCAAATTTTGATCGCCTGCTGTAGTTTCGCTCTGATGTCATTGGATTCCCCACTGGCTGCTCCTGTGTGGGGCAGCAGTAAAACTCCCCCTGCCACTTTCAGTCTAATGGGAAAACGCGCTTGGACTAGCTTGCCCAGTCATACTAAGCCCTGGGATGATTTTTCCTCCCAAGGATCTTGATGCCCACCTCGCTCATACCCAATAGGCGCCTCGTTGCCCCTGGTGCTCCCCTAGAGCAACATGCGTTATGGCCTTAGGGTCGATTATGGGAAAAATTTCCCTTACCATGACCAAGCCATTATTGAAATGGCTCAGGCAGAGATGATTCCATCAATTTTATTGATTTCTGCTTTAAAAGGGTTATTTTGATCTCATCTTCACCTGTGAAGCTGACACTACCACTGTGGCAACTGTGCCCCTGGTTTTCCAGGGACCCCTCTCCCACCATTTGGACCTGGATCCAGGCGGATACCACTATGGTGGTTCAGCTCGCTGGTTTGCCCACCCACCTCCCCTCTGCGGTGCTCCACCAGGAGCTGATGGGCAGTTTGGCAGCCTATGGCTCCAACACCATCTTACAATTTGTGGTCCCAAATGGGACCACACGCCTCACTGGGCCTCAGGCGTATGCCATGATCAGCCCAGAATTTGGTAAAATTGCCTTGTCAATTCCCCCTTGCACCATCTTTCCTTCTGCCCCTGACCATCCATTCTAGGCTAGTGTCAAGGGCGGGCAGAAGATTTGTCCGTCCTGTTTTGAGTTGGACAACTCATTAATAAGCGCTCTTCTTTAGCTGCTTCCAACAACTCTGAATTTTCCGCCGCCAGCTTCCAATCTGCCACCCACCCCTTGCCAGTTTTGGTTTGGGGGTACAATTCTACCTTCACCATCCCTCAAAGCCTGTTAATTCAGTTGCGCCTACAGCCACCAATCAGCCTCCTCCTCTCCCCAATGCCACAAACTCTCTCTCCAAGCAAGCATTGGCTTGGACCCCAGTTTGCTCCCATGCGTCCTCCAACAAACCAACCAAACATCAGCTATATGTTTATTCCCCAATTCAATTTAACCAAAATCCCTGGGATTTATTTGTTAGATTTTGGGATGGTAGATGCTTGATTGGTGCTTATTTCCCCCAAATCCAACTTTGGGGGTTGATATTACGATTTTAATTAAGGTATAAACTTATAAAAACTTAATGAAATATGATTTTTAAGGGTTTAATGGAGCTGCATGGGGTAAAAGAGTCCTAACCCTCTTATTATTTGATCAATAAGTGTTTATACTATATCGAGGATTAGAGGGAATTTGAGGATAGTTTTGGAATAGCTTTGACGCCTTCAAATTAGGCAATATAGGTTTCAACCTGATTAGATATTAGGAAAATGAGTTAATTTTGGTAAAACGAATGTTGGGGTTTTGAGCAGAATACACCCCTGCAGCAAGGTTTGATATAATGCAATCAATAACCACTAGAGAAATATTTCTTACCTCAGGGAGCCTCCACCACGCTTATAAAAGGGGGTAGTCCCCGCACAGGTGTTGTGAAGGACTTGGTGATGGTTGGGGGATTACCTTCCACTGGTTTCCCCAAAGTCCATCATGCAATTGGCAAAATCCAATTGTTTAGTTTTTCATAAAGTGCCCGTGAAGGTTTCAAAATGGTGTTACCCTGATTAAAGAGGTTCCACCAAGAATCAGCCAGGGTCTTTTGGCAATATATTCAACATTATCATTTAAACTTACTTATAAGTGCATTGGAGAAATGCAAAGGGCCTATATTTCCTCTTTTTGGCTGAATTTGACCTACCATATTCTTATTTTTCAGTGGCGATGTAGAATTTCCATCATCACCCCCCTCAAGAATGTTGAGGGGGCGAATAAGGCCATAGAAGGCGTCCATGGACCTGATTTATGGTAACTTTAGAAGCAAGGGATTTGATTGAATTATCATTTCTTTGCTTATATGTAATTGCAAATGACCCTTCTCAAATGGACCTGAGTCTCTCCCTTCTAGGGGTAATATGATTATGATAATAAAGTACCAAGTCAGTTACTTGGAAAGATGAAAGAGGGTCCCAGAGCTCAATTGCAGCTTGCCCCTCTTTTGTGACGGTTTTGCTAAATTTGTCATTGCCTCAGATTGCAAATGTATGATATGCTGAGATAACTTCTTCATAGCTTGCTCAGGATCGGTCTTGTCAGTGAATATATCATTAGCAAGTAAAGCTGGAACCCCAGGTTCTCGCCCATACAATACTTGGAAAGATGTCATTTTAATTATCCTATGGAGGCTGATGCAGTATACCATGAGGCACTTGGTAAGTACTGATCCCAGTGGAGGGGATCTGAAGTAGTCATTTTATGCAATATTGAAACCAGCGTCCCATTTTCTCTTTCCACTGTGCCAATGGTTGAAGAATTGTAAGGGGCTGAAAAGAACTGTTGGGTGCCCATGGAAGTTTTGAGAATCTTCACCACATGGGAGGTGAAGTTTTTACCATTATCTCAGAGAAAAAATTGGGGGCAACTATGTTGGGTAATATATATTGGTGAAGGAAAGTGGCCATGGACTTAGCCGTCTGAGCTGGGATAGCCACAGCCTCGACCCAATTAGTAAAGTGATCAATTCCAACCAATATAAGTCTATTTCCACCCGTTGTTTGGTGAATATGGCCAACCAAATCGAGACTTATTGTGTGGAAAGGCTGTTGAGGGGTGGTAGGCTGATATTGATACTTTTTTTATAGTTGGACTGCTTCTTACATGTTAAACAGGCATCCAAGGCTTCGACAATGGTCTCCATGATTCCCTCCCAATTGTAGAGTTCTTTTACCCACTCAAAGTTTTTCGCACTCACTATGTCCTAGGAGGGTATGAGACTCCATAATGACAGGTACTCGCTCTGAAGGTCGGAGGTATGGTACCCAATTCACCCTCACTTTCTTGTACAAATGCCCTATCCACCTTCGTGCTACAGGAATGGCGAGCTAGCATCTTCTGAACTAATTCATCCTCATACTCCCAAACATCAGGGGTCATTAGAAGATCATGTAGCCGCTCCGCTTCACTATTATCCAAATGAAGGATGGGCAGCTGAGTCAACCCATTGACATTCATGTGGCTTATCCCAACTCGGTGTACAATGGTATATCATAGTGCTGGAGCTTTAAAGCCCAGCGTGCCAACCGCCCAGTGGGATTCTTCATTTTTGTAACCACTTTAAAGAGGCATGATCGGTGACCACTTTAAAAGAGGTCCCTTATAAGAAAGGGAGGTAATGTTTAACAGCAAGAAAAACGGCCAGGAATTCCTTCTCTGTGACGCTATAGTTGCGTTCACCTATAGAGAGCATCTTGCTAAAATATGTTATGAGGTGATCAACCCCATGCTCATCCAGTTGACCCAAGATAGCTCTAACTTCGCAGTTGGAAGCATCAGTAAACAGCATAAAGGGCTTAATATAATCAGGGTGACGCAGGATAGGCCGTTGATGCAGCAGCTTTTTTAACTTATCAAAAGCAGCTTGTTGTTTGCTTCCCAATGAAAAGGGGTGTTTTAGTTAAAAGTCATACAAGGGGTTTACTGAGCTGAGCAATTTGGGGATGAATTGATGGTAGTACCCCATCATGCCCAAAAACACCTGAATATTGAGAAGGGTTTTAGGAAGCAGGCATCTTGTATATCGCCTCACTTTATCTTTGAGAGGCTGGATCCCCTCAGAAGAGATGGTATGTCCCAGGAAGTCTAACTTCTTTTAAAGAAAGTACATTTGGAGGGCTTCAGCTTAATGTTAGAGTCCCGCAACCGTTGAAAAACTTCCTTTAAATGAGAAAGGTGCTCATTAAAGGTTTGTGAAAATATAGTTATATCGTCTATATATGATCACTCATCTAAGCTTCAGGTCCTGTAAAATGTGATCCATAGCTCACTTGAAAGATGCGGGTGCATTTCACAACCCTTGTGGCAATTGGGTAGGTTGAAAAAGACCCTCACTGCAGATAAGTGCACACTTTACCTGGTCTTGTGGAGAAAGGTCCTTTTGACAATATTTGCTAGCCAAGTCCTTGACGGAAATGAAGTTAGACCCAGAGAGTTGGGCCAGAGCGTCATCAATTAATGGGATGGGGTAGCTGCCCTTCTTGGTGAGATTATTCAGCTTACAGTAGTCCATAACTACTCGATGGCCACCATTTTTCTTTTTTATAAGAAAAAGAGGAGATAAGCAGGGACTTTGAGAAGGCACTAATAGTCCTGCGTCTAGTAACTGTTTAAGCTCCGTTCTCATCTAGAGCTCATCAACTTTTGCTTTCCAATATGGCTTGGATCAAATTGGCTTGGCATCCCCAACATCAATGCTGTGGCACAAGACTTTCATATGCCATAGTCAGTATCAGATTTGGAGAAGATGTCACTATAGGACTCCAGTAAAGAATGAACTTTATTAATCTCAGTGGGAGTTAACTCATCAGAAATCTGCACTTTGGGAAACACAGACCATTTGGCCGATAGGAAGTCCCATATCTAGCATAGACCCAATAAAATGGACTTGATGGATATCGTCAATGGGAAATAACAGAGCTTTTCCAATCTCCTGATGCTTCTTTAAAGCCATGTCCTTGTTGGCGAGATTTACCAGCAGAAGATTAATAGGTCGCTGGTAGGCAGGGTCTAGGATACCTGGCAACACCTGTGTTTCCAAAGTGCTTATACTCAACAATGCTTGATAAGTGCAGAAGGCAGTTACGTGGGATTTGCATAGTAGTTTTTGGTGTCTATCACCTTTTGTTCAACCGCTTTGGCGACTACCTCTTCTGACGTATACAATGGTATATCCTCAAAAAAATCCACTAAATCAGGCAGCTTTTTTGTGTTTCAGCCTTATGTGGTGTAAATAAGGGTGATGGCGGAAGAAGGGAAGACCACTACGCATGTATATTCCTTCTTCTTAGGATCATCGTTTGTAAAGACTAGAGGAACCTCTTAATTTAGAAGGGAGAGAGATCCCTGTTTCATATTAATGATCCTTTCATACTCAATAAAGAATTGAGTACCCAGGAGCAGATCGTAGGCGTTGTTTTAAAGCCACCGCAGGCGCAGCAAATAAGAGCTTCCCAATTCGTATGGGTAGAGAAGAGAGAGCTCCTATAGCTCCAGTATTGTTAGTCCCTGAAGTTCCATAGTCTTGGGAATAGTTCAGATCTTGCGCCAACTTAGTTTCTTGATGAGCTTTAAAAACCACGTTCACTGGAGCACCAGTGTCAAGGACGGCTAGAATGCGCACTTTATTGATAGCAACCTCTACCTTAGTTATGGTGGTACCAAAAGTAGGGGGAGGGCAAGGACCTCCTTCAAACGGAGTGTGGAAGCAAGGCGTTTAGCCATCTCAGGGTAGTTGTCTTTTATATATTGGAGGGTATGCACCTGCTGGGTGGATCGTATCAGAGTCCCAATAAACTGGTCTGCATCACTAGCGGTATTGATCACCTCTGAAAATCTTAACAGCTGATGAAGGTAGGTTCGTCATGGTATTATGACAATATCAATTATTTTTGGCCTCAACCTATCCGGAACTTGCACTTCCATTGGGGCTCTCAAAACTTATAGCCTGCGTCTTCATCACCCCCTCAGACTTATCATCAGAGGGATTGTCAATTCACCTCAACGAGTTACTAAGAGGGGGAGGAGAAACCTGCTTAATTTCCTCACAGGAGAGAACTTTATAACGCTCATCTACCCTTTTGACTTTGGAAGAGAGCATCATGGCTGTACCAACTTTTGGGAGAGATGGTGGAAGTGTAATGGCTTTAACAGTTGCCTTAGGAGGGATCAGCTTGGACTGCCCCATATCAGATGGTTTTGAACTAGAAGCAGACTGAGTCGAGGCTGAGAGGGATTTAGGCAGCGGCTTAGGAGGTTGTGATGCGTTATCCGTTGTAGGAGATTTATCAGCCAAAGAGGGACCAGACAAAGTTATAATTGCCTTTTTAGGCTGAGCTTTTGATCCTGAAGCTGGGGAAAGCGTTGCCCCTTAACTGCCAAATTTTTTTTGGTTATCCTCACATGGTGGAGTAGCATTAAGTCGTTTCAGCTCTCCAGAAGCAAAGTTCCAGTGGGATACAGCCATAGAAGAGGCTGAAGAGGTCGGAGTTGCTTCCCACTTTGATACCTCTTGCAGAAGTTCTGTTTATATACGTCAGCTATTGCTAGAAGTGCCTCTTTGATATCCCAAGCAGTTTGGAAGGTATGTTTGACTGCGGAGATATGCAATGCTAAAGAGGGGTGAGTTGCCAAGCTAACCATGATAGCTGCAATAGCATCATCTAAAGAGAGAAGTTTGGCCAACAACAGAGGTTGAGCTTTTCTATATAAACGCTCAAAAAATGAGGGAATTGATTCCCATCTTACAGGCTAAAGCACATAAAGGCCTGTTTTTGGCGTTTTAAGCTTTGTTTTGAACCAAAATCATCAATTTGCGCTTGTTTGACCTCTGACCTAGTGGTAAGTGTAGCCATTTGAGGAACCATGATCTCCTGAGCCATCCGATTAAACAGGGAAGGATATACCTGGTCTTATGAACAACAGTCGCTCCTTCCATCGCAGATTCATAAACATAAAGGAAGGAGGCATACTGGCCTCACCAGGAATGAACTTGTCAAGGAACAGAGGTTTAAACATATTAGGGCTTTGGGAAGAGTGCTGCTCAAGCCTTTTGAGGTGAGACAAAGCGCTGGCTAGTTAGTTTTCTAATGCAGCTAGCCTGGGTTCCGAATTGGTAGTCATTTTTGGTGGTATACAGATGGCCCCTGTAGTGAGCACCACTTGTTGGATTTTGGGGCGGTAGATGCTTGCTTACAGCTTATTTCTCTAAATCCAACAATGAGGTTGATACCACAATTTTAATAAAAATATAACCTTTTTTAAACTTAATAAAATATTTTATTTTAATGGTTTAATGGCGCCACGTGGGGATAAAAGAGACCTGACCCTCTTGATATTCAACCAATAAGTATTTATACTATTTTGAGGGTTGGAGGTAATTCAGGAGATAGTTTCAGAATAGCTTTGATACCTTCCAAATTAGGTAATATGAGTTTTAATCCTATTAGATCTTGGAGAAAGTGAGTATATTTTGATATATTAAGCGTTGAGGTTTTGGGGCAGAATATACCCATGCAGCAAGGTTTTGATGTAATGCAATCAATCACCACTAGAGAATTTATTCTCACCTCAGGGGGCCTCCGCCACCCTTATAAAAGGGTGTGGTCCCCGCACAGGTGTTGTGAAGGACTTGGTGATGGTTGGGGGATTACCTTCCGCTGGTTTCCCCAAAGTCCATCATGCAATTGGCGAAATCAAAACATTGATTTTTTTGAAATTGCCCATGTGGGTTTCATCATAGTGTTACCCTAATTAATGGGGTTCCACCGAGAATTGGCCAGGGTCTTTTGGCCAATATTTTCAACATTATCATTTAAATTACTTTTAAGGGCATCAGAGAATTGCAAAAGGCCAATATTTCCCCTTTTTGGCTGAATTTGACCTACAAAATTCTTATTTTTCAGTAGTAAGGGCAAATTTCCGACACTATTGACTGAAACTGATGAGTCCAGTAATATTATTGAAGATTCCACTCTCCAAATCGAGCAGTTTGTGTATGCTAACCACAATAATAAGCTACCCCCTTGTTTATTTGCTCCCCCAGAAAAACTCCAAAACATTCCATGGTGACCACCAGCTAGCTGTTGAAGCAATGTCTAACCCAGATTGTCATCCTCTCTGCAAAGCTGTCGCCAAATCAGTGGTGATGCTCAAAGGAGGAAACTCTCCCCATATCCCCTCCACCTCCATATTCTCCAAAAGAATATGCTGATTGAATCTCACAAAGCTTCTAATGATGCCATCCAGTACGTGGCAGTGGTAGCGTGGAATCTCAAAGCCAAGATTACCCGCACCAATATCGTCAAAATTGTAAAGCTCCCTGATGCACGCATGAGATCTGAAACAGCTTTAGTCAATGATGTTTTCTTTCTTATGGTCAATCATTGTCTTCCTGCCATCCCTATCATCAAGGATCTCACTCCACATCCCGTTGATGCCCCAACGCCATTTCTCACTGATGTAGCCCATGCCCTTCTTTGGGGAGAAGTTGATGATAAGTATAAGCCCCCTGATCCCCCTCCCCTTCTGCTATGATGGTAAAAACAGTTCCCGCTGTCCCACCTGGTTGGTTGTGTTCACGTTTTGTGTTTCATCCGATCATTATGGGCAGTTAGTTCATTTTGTTTCAGTAAGGATTTGTTTTGTTTGCTCTTCAAGCTCAAGTAATGTCCATCCCCTGGTTGGCTAGTCTTGATTAAATAGAAAAGTGAATCAGTGAGGCTGCATGACCTCCTTATGACCCCTGACGCCTGGGAAGACGAGGATGAACCCATCTGGAAAATTTTACCCTGACACTCCTGCAACACTAAGGTGGAAATCAGGAAGTTGTATAAGAAAATAGAGGTGAATTGTTTGCCTTATCTCCGACCTTCAGAGCGATTTCCCTGATCATGGATGTCCATTCTATGCTGGGGCGCAGTGGAGTGCGTAAAACCTATTAGTGTGTGAAGGGTTGATATTATTGGGATGAAATTATGAAGTCTATCCTTGAAGTGTTGGATGCCTGCCTAACCTTTAAAAAGTAATTCTTTACAAACCTTAGTAACAATATCAACACATCACGCCTCAACAGCCATTTCATATAATAAGCTTTGATTTGTTAGTTTTGCTACTTCAAACTTCTAGCAGGAATTGCTATATCCTGGTAGGCATTGATCACTTTACCAAATGACTTGAAGCGGTTGCCATTCCTGACCAGACCGCAAAAGCTACTCCCACCTTCCTCCATAACATGTTTTTACCTGGCATGGTTGTCTCCAGGTCCTACTATGCGACAATAGAAAAAATTTCACCTCACGGATGGTAAAGCTATTGCCTACTTCCATGGGGATGAAGCAACTTTTCTTGGCCCCCTACAATCCCTCCACAAAAGGTACTGTGAAAAGAGCAAATGAAACCCTGGTTTCTATATTTCGAAAGATGGCCAGCTCAGATCCCCTACACTGGGATCAATTCTTACCTAGTGTCCTCATGGCCTATCATATCAGCTACCATCGAATCCTTAAAATGTCTCACTTCCAAGTATTATATGGTCAGGAACCAGGAGTACCAGCCCTGCTAGCAAAAGTCGTCTTCTATGGTAGGACATATGATTCTGATAAAGCCCTGAAAAGATTACACAATGCATTATCCAGCTGCAGCTTAATGCCATGACTAACTTAGCTAAAACGGTAACAAATGAAGGGGTAGCTGCAAATGAGCATAGGAAGCCCATCCCTTCCTTTTAAGCGTTGGACTTAGTATTGTATTACCAAGACCATGTCACTCCCAGAAGTGAGAATCTTGGGTCTATAGAGAAAGGCCTTTATGTAGTCACTTATAAGCGATGGGAGGAGTACACCATTAAGTCCCTTGCTACCAGAGTGCAATCAACCAAGTCCATGTCCAGTTCTTGTGCCTTTATTTTCCCCCTTACACTCTTGAAGGGTGTAATGTCAGACAATTACAAGTCCATTTATCTATTATGAGTATTTCAGTTTTAAATTAGGATGAAAATATGAATGAAATCGGCCAAAAAGACTTTGGCTGTTTCTCAGTGCAACCTCTCAAATTGGGGTATCACTTCTAAATCTAGTTGGCAAACAAATTGAGTTCATGTAGTCAGATTGTACCAAATTGTCAGCCAAATTCACTGTGTTTATTGGGGGCCCCTGCTTGGCCTCTTCTATTTTAGTACATGTTTACCCCACGGAAACCTGCCCCTTTTATAGGGTCAGAGGGGTCCAACCAAGTGCAAAAATTTTCCAGCCCATTGATTGAGTCAAATATATAGAAGCATTAACTCATAGACTAGTTCTTCCAGCTCCCAACCTTTAATCAGACATTCTGCCCAACTGAGGCAAGTATAAGAGATCCACTAGGGCGACAGCTCATATTTTCTAACTTGGATTTACTAAACAATCCAAATTTTGAGCCTTAATGCTTTAAATATTAATTATGAACTTATTAAGAGGGTTCTCTCTTTACCGCATTGCTGCTACCATTATGACCTATAAAAAACCTACCTGTTAGCTGTTCTTGTTTTATTTAATTTAAAAAAATGGTGCTTTTCCCTTAATTAAATTGTTGGAAGTTAGTTAAAAAAGGCGCCGGCAAGCATTTTCCTTACCTAAAAGCCAACAGACAATAACATATTGTGACAAATCATTTTCAACTATATAAATGAGTTTGTTCATGAGTCCTCGCCTACCTTGACAGATACAATCATTAGTGAACTTCCTATGAGACCTGACCTAGTTGTGGATTCATTTATACACAGTAATTTCAGTTGATAATATCATAACAATAATGTCCCCTTCAATTGTTATAATTTTTTCCACTCCCCCAGTCCCCCCATAGTCATTGCTATTACATCCAAGAACAAGCACTCTTGAGATTTCCTAAACTTTTTTAACGTCTAAGACCACTTTTTTGATCAGTTACTGCCACCAAAACTTCATATCAAAAGACCAAGATTTTTTGTTTAAATCATGCCTGGTAACGAACTTTATAGCTGGTATCTCAACAAAGAGGGTACTTAATTTTCATAACAGTCTGGATTCCCTTCAAATTAAGCGCGCCCATTTTATGATGGAAAATAATGATCCCCCCAGCCATGAGTCACCCATGTATGAAGAAGTATATTAAATTGATAAGGAGAGATTTTATAGTAAATGGGGAAACAAAAGATGTCTCATCTTGTATTGATTTTTTGGTTAAATTGTTCCCACTCTAAAATATACCTATCAGACAGCAATGGTATTATACATTTTTTAACAGCCAGAGGATCCCAGGACAACACTTAAAGTGGATAATATCATTTTCTTTCCTGTTGTTAAAAATTAGGCTTTTATTGTGCTCACTGGTCGTTTTACTGCCTAAATTCCAACAATTAATGATGGAGAATTACAAATCTATACTTCTAAGCTAATTATTTTGGGGGGTGATTTGACCACTTTTCTTTAAAGTAATGGTTCTATTGAAATAACAAATATTTACGTTTTTAAGATTTTCATTAGGTTGCGATCTAGGGATAAGAAGCAAACCCTGTTATTAAATCATTGCTTAATATTTAAAAAGGTTTGAGGGTCAAAGTGAGCATACGGGGAAATTGGTATAAGCTGGGTGCATCCAAATATGTGATATGTGCTTTCAACTCATTGGAGCTATCAAAACTCGTTCCCCTTGGATGGAATGGCCAATGAAGGGTCAGTAGCAGGTATGACTAGTCCATTAAGGGGAAGTTTATTATATTTGACCCAATCAATGTTTGAAAGAATATTTGCTTATTTAAGGACCCCTTTTAACACTATAAAAGGGGCTGGTCTCTGCGGTGTAGATTTAACTAGATTACTTGTAAAATGAGGAGGGACCTCTAATAGATCCCTTGATTCTGCCAATGATTTAGTGCAATCTGATTGCCTGAACATATGTTAAAAATAAAAAATTATTTGAGATGGGTCAACCTTGGGACAAATATACCATACTGAGAATGTTTGTAGCCAGTACAGGTTTTGAACTCAAAACCTGCACTAGGGGTGGAAGCAGTTTTACCCACTCGGCTAACCACCCTTTTTTTGCCCAAACTTATGTTATTTGCCTAATTTTTTATTAATAAAAGTATTACCCTGATTAGAGGGGTTCCATTAAAAATTCAGCCAGAGTCTTTTAGCCATTTTATCGTCATTTTCTTTCAAAACGTTCTTCTCACAATATTGGACTAGCAATTGTCTGACATTACCCCCTTCAAGAATGTTAGGAGGTGAATAAAGACGTAGAACTGGACATGGACCCAGTTGATGGTAGCTCAAGAAGCAAGGGTTTTATTGATTATTCATCCCCACGCTTACATGTGACTACAATTGGTCCCTCCCAGATAGAACTGAGTTTCTCACTCCTAGGAGTGATCTGATTGTGGTAATACAGTACCAAATTGGATACTTGGAAGGAGGGATTTGGGGCCCAATTCTCATTAGCAGCTTAACCTTCTTTAGTGACAGTCTTTGCCAAGTTAGCCATAGCCTCTGATTGCAATTGGATGATGTGTTGAGACAACTTTTTATGGCTTGTTCAGAGTTTAGTCCTGTCAATAAGATAGCTTTGGCTAATAAAGCTGGCACACCGGATTATTGCCTGTATAACACATGGAAAGTGGACATTTTAAGGATATGATGCTAACTAATGTGATAAGTCATGAGCGCGCTGAGTAAGTAGAGATCCCAGTATGAGGGCCTAAAAAACCATTTTATGAACTATAAAAACTAGGGTTCCATTAAATTTTTCTATGGAACCATTTGTGGATGGGCTATAGAGGGCCGAGAAGAGTTGTTGTGTCCCATGGAAGTGTCAAGGAGCTTTACTACTCTGGAAGTAAAGTTCTTCCCATTGTCACGCAGGAGGACCTGGGGGCAACCATGCCGCGTGAAGATTTATTGATGTAAGATTGTAGCCATGTGTTTCTCAATCTGAGAAAAAAAAACACAGCCTCAATACATTAGGTGAAATGATCATTTACAACCAAGATATAACGATTGCCCCTCAAGAGTCTGAGGGAGAGGACCTACCACATCCAAACTTATGGTGGGGAAAGGTTGTTGGGGCGTCATAGACTGTTACTGATAAAAGGTCTGGGAACTGGATTGTTTTCTTCAGGTCAGACAGTCATCCAGGACTTCAGAGATGGTCTCCATTATGCCCTCCCAGTAATACCACTTTTTAACCCACTCATAGGTTTTTGGACTCCTTCATGGCCTATGATAGTGTGAGACTCCATGATCACAGAGACTTGCTCAGATGGCCAGAGGTAGGGAAACCAGTTTACTCCTACTTTCTTATATAACTTCCAGCTCTCCACCTTTATGTTGCAGAAGTGCCGAGCTAGCATCTTCTGTACTGGTTCATCTTCATCAGCCCACGCGTCAGGAGTCATGAGGAGGTCATGCAACCTCTCTGCTTCGCTATTGTCAAGGTGTAGGACAGGCAGCCGCGTTAATTCATCAACTTTCGTATGGCGCGTCCCAGATCGATGCTCAATGGTCATAGCATAGTGCTGAAGCTTAAGAGCCCAGAGAGCCAACCGCCAGTGGGGTCCTTCATATTTTGTAACCATTTTAAGGAGGCGTGGTCAGTAATTACTTTGAATGACGTTCTATATAGGAAGGGGAGGTAGTATTTGACAGCAAGAAGGCGGCAAGACACTACTTTTCTGTGACGCTGTAGCTGCGCTCAGTTTTTGAGAGCAGCTTACTAAATAATACACAGGATAATCAACCTCATGTTTATTCAACTGAGCCAAGATAACTCCACAGCGTAATTGGAAGTGTATGTGAATAACATGATTGGCTTGCCATAGTCAGGGTGATGGAGCTTTGACCTTTTTTGCAATAGATCATTCAGGGTCTCAAACGCGGCCTTTTGTTTAGCACCCCAATGGAACGGATGTTTTTAGCCAAGAGGCATATGAGGGGCTCGCTAAGCTGGGTGAACTTGGGGATGAAATGATGTTAATACCCTATCATGCCCAAGAATACCTGGATAGTGCAAAGGGTTTTGGGCGTCGGCATACTGGATATTGCTTCAACCTTATCTTGTGGGGTTTGATACCATCTTGTGAGATAGTGTGCCCAAGAAAATCCAACTACTTCTGGATGAAAGTACAATTGGAGTCTTTAGCTTGATGTTGGATGCCCGAAACTGTTTAAACACTTCTTTAAGGTGCATGGTGTGCTCGTTGAAGGCCTTGGAGAAAACTGTGATGTCATTGAGATAGAAAATTACACAGCTCAGCTTGTAATCCTGAAGAATGTGATCTATCGCCCAATATTAATTGGCCAGTGCATTGCATAACCCCTGGGTTAACTGAGTGGTTGAAATAGGCTCTCACATGCAGATAGGTGCGCACTTGTCCTGATCCTGTGGAGGAAGGTCCATCTGCCAATAACCACTATCCAACCTCATGGCAGAAAAGGACTTGGACCTAGATATTCATGCCAGAGCGTCGTCAACATGAAGTATAGGGTAACTGTCCTTCTTGGTGAGGTTGTTTAGCTTATGGTATTCCATAAACTACTGATGAAATCCATTTTTCTTCTTTATAAGTAGAAGAGGGGACTAAGAGCTTTGTGAGAGCACCAGCAACCCAGCGTCCTACAACTAATTGCGCTCCGTCCTCATCTGTAACTCCTCAACTTTGGATTTGCAGTAGGGTTTGGAGCGGATGATTCAAGCCTTCCCAACATGAGAAGTATGAGCCCAAACCTTCATGTGCCCATAGTCAGTGTTGGATTTGGAGAAAATGTCGCTGTAGGCCTCGAGCAGGGTATGGACTTTATCCAGCTCATCAGGGGTTAGTTCAGAGATATTACATAAGGTGGGATACATAAAGACTAGTCAGCGGGTAAACCCATATCCTCCATAGATCCAATACAGTGAACTTGTTTTGTTTCTACAAGGGTAATCAACATGCCTCTTATGATCTCCTAATGCTTTTTTACAACCATATCTTTATTAGTGAGATTCCTAGCAGGAGGTTGATAGGCCGTTTATAGGCGGGGTCTAGCACTCCTGGAAAATCTCTAGGCTCCAAAGGACTAACTCTGACAAGCTAATTAGGTGCATTAGGAAGTTGTGTGGTGTTTTCATGGTAATCTTCATGTCAACTACCCTTTATTCACCATCCTTGATGATCACCTCATCAGAAGCATAGAAAGGGATATCCTCCAGGGCGTCTAATGATTGAGGCAACATTTTTTATGCCGTTCCGTTGTGGTGTATGTAGGGATAAAGCGGAAGAGTGATACTCAACTGCGAAAACTTGATCCTTTTTATTAATCTCCTCATTAGTCAAAATCAGGGGACCCATAGTTAAGCAGGGTTAGATAACCCTGCTAAAAGTTAATAATCCCTTCGTACTCAAGCATGAACTGGGTACCAATGAGTAGATTATAGTTATTTTTAGGGCCACCGCTGGAGCTGACAATCTGAGCTTCCCAAAACAGATGGGCAGAGAAGATTACGCCAGATGGTGCAGGTGTTGTTTGTGCCTGAGGCCCAGATTCATAAGTGTAGTCGAGATTGAAGGCAGGTTTAATTTTTTATGAGTTTTGACAACACAACGTTTACTGGGGACCCAGTTTCGAGGATAGCCCTAACCACACAACATTGACAACCTTCACTTTGATTAAGGTTCCACCCAAGTTGGTGGTAATAGCGAGGAGCTCCTTTAAACGGAGAGTAGAGGCAAATCATTTGGCAGTCTCATGGTATTTCTCCTATACAGACTACAGGTTATAAACACATTGGTTTGGTCAGATCAAGGAGGAAAAAACTGGTCAGCGTTACATGCAGTGTCAATGTTCTAAAACCCCTCAACACTTGACGGAGATAATTCTGGCGGGGGATCATAGCCATGTCACTCTATCAAGGTTCAACCTATCAGTATCTCCACTTTTCCTGGGGCTCCTAAAACAGAATACCCACATCTTCACAACCCCCTTCAGATTCTTCATTGGAGGGGTTATCAATGCTTGTTAGGGAGCCCATAGGGTGTGAGGTAGGTTCAGGGCTTCCCTTATGGTAGGTGAGTTCCTGGTATTGTTCCTTTAACTTATTAACTTTTGGTGGAGGCGTTAGAATGATCAATGCTCAATTTTTGACCTTCCAAGTAGGGGGTTTAGGCTGCCTAATGGCTACGGGTTTCAGATTAAAGTTGGCTGGATGAGATAGCGTCGTGGAGCTGGATGCTTTAACTGCACCAGCTTTGGGTTGATCAGCGGCAGTGAGCCTTAAGGAAACAGGTGGTTTAGCTTTAGCGATCTGATCCTCGAACCCATTGTTGGTGGGGGCGATTGCCACCCAAGAGAGGGGTTTAGGCTTGGGAGTAGGCTTTGGGTTTACTTGGAGAGGTAACTTAGGAACCTCAGGTTGGCTGGGCGAAGTAAGATCAGGCTTTAGCTGCACTATAGGTGCTGGGCTTAAAGTTGTAACCAGCATAGGGGGGCATAGGGATCTTCATGGACTCCCCTTAGTTGATATATGGTTGGGAGTTCCTCAATATGTGATACTTGAGGGTTCAACTCAGCCTCTTGAGAAGTCTCAGTGTTATGGAAATCTACAAACTCAAATAGAGCCTTTTTATGTCGCGGACATTCCTAAAATGGCGCTTGACAGAGATGATATACCGTGCTAAAGAGGGTTGAGAAGATACACCAGTTAGGGTGGCAGAAACAGCATCATCAGAGGTAGCATTTTGGCGAGCAGGTGAGGCTGGGAAGCACTGTAATAACGGTCAACGAAGTTGGCAACTGATTTCCCCTCCATTAGACTAAGGCACTTGAACGCCTGGTTCTTCCTACTCAAGCTCTGCATGGAGCCAAATTCCTCAATGAGCGCGTTTTTTTACTTTGGCTCAAGTTTTAAGTGTGGCAATGTAAGGTGCCATCACCACTTGGGAGGAAAGGCTGAGGCAGGGGAGGATTGCTTTACTGGGGGGATTGGTGGTCCCTTCCATAATAGTCTCATACACAAAGAGAAATGAGGCGATGCTACCCTCACCTGGGGTAAATTTATATCTGACTGGGGGTTTAGCAATAACTGGAGAAGCCTCATGACAGACTAGGCATGTGTGATGTTCAAGTGATTCAATTTTAGACAGTGCGCAGACTAGCTTCTGAGCTAAAGCGTCCAGCTGAGATTCAGGGGCAGCGTGGAGGTTGTGAGGTTTATTCACCACAATACTTTCCATTTTTAAAATAGTTTTTGTGGTGTACTACCCCTGTAGTGAGCATTACTTGTTGGATTAGGATTTTATTGTGCTTGCTGGTGCGCTTTGCCCCTTAATCTCAACAATAATGTAGGAGAACTACGTTTTTCTAATTCTAGGTTAAATAATTTGAGGGAGTGATTTGACCACTTACTTTAAAATAATGAAGTTGTTGAAATAACAAAAAGTTGGGTTTTTAAGATTTTTATTATGTTTTGATCTGGGTAATAAGAAGAAAACCATGTTACTAAATTGGTGCTTAGTATTTAAAGGGTATCAGGATCAAAGTGATTTGTAAGGGTTTTGTATAAGCTAGGTGCATCCAGATTTGGTAATATGTGCTTTCAACCTATTGCAGCTAATAAAGCTCACCCTGCTTTGATGGAATGGCCAATAGAGGGTTGGTAGAAGGTAGGACTAGTCCATTAAGTAAGATTTTAATATATAATTAACCCAATCAACGAGTGGTAAAATATTTGCACCATTCAGGACCCCCCTTCAACCCTATAAAAGGGGCTGGTCTTTGTGGTGTAGCTTGAACTAGATTATTTGTAAGATGGGGAGGGACCTCCATATGGCTCCCTTGATTCAGCCAATTATTTGGCACAATCCAACTGCCTGAACTTGTGTTATTTGCCTGAATTGTATTAAGAAAAGTGTTACCCTGATTTGAGGGGTTCCACCAAGAATCAGCTAGTGTCTTTTGGCCATATTTTATCGTCATTTTCATCCAAAATGCTCTTCTCACAATATTGGAATAGCAATTGTCTGACACCTGTATACAAAGGGTTTGAAGGCATTATGGTATTGATTAAACAATCTAATCAAGTGCCATCTTATCACAAGCTTGAATACTGTAGTAGATAAAGATATGACAACGATTTTTTTGCGCACATCTTTACTATAAATAGTGTACCTCAAGAGATTTTTACCTTCAGAGGGTCACAATACATTTCAAGATTTAGGATGTGCTTTTCAGAATTTAAGAATTGAACCTTTCAGGTCCTTTACATACCACATTTAATATGATGGCAATACCAAAATGACTAACCATATGTTAAAACAGTACGTTTGGTGCTATTCTTGTCAATACAAGAGATTTGAGCCTAAGGTGTTCTATTAGAACAATCTTATATAATAAACCACTTCACCTGGCTATGGGTTTATTCTCATGTTTGCATTTATTGGGACTATCCCCACTTTTGCATTTAGCCCTTAAAAAATATATGTGGCGTTCCTATAGCAAAAAGGGTTTGCAATATATTTTAAAAATCTATCATCAAGTAAAAATCAACTTACAAAGTCAACCAATGACATCATAAGATTGTGTATGATGATGTCGTGCAGCCCCAGATTATCAGGTGACGCTTAATTACGTTTAACCCCAAGAGAAAAATTCAAAATACACTGCCACAAAGATTTCTTACAACCATGTATGACTTTTCCATATAATTTTAAAGTGCTGAAAAAATGGTCCCTTCTACCTCAAGCTGATGACACACTGAAAGATCCTTTAATGCTGAATTTTCATCCATTTTAATGCAAAAAACATACAAATGTATATCCATTTATTCTTAGTTTTGCCTCTGAATGTGAGGCAGAGAAGATGCAAATATTACACTTTAAGCTTTTAGTTAAACTTCAC
Source organism: Massospora cicadina (assembly GCA_022478985.1). Taxonomy (NCBI): domain Eukaryota; kingdom Fungi; phylum Entomophthoromycota; class Entomophthoromycetes; order Entomophthorales; family Entomophthoraceae; genus Massospora; species Massospora cicadina. The sequence goes on along the minus strand of JAKSZP010000045.1, from coordinate 42,785 downwards.
TTCCTAGAACATTACTAAACCCAGAGGTATAGCACTTCTGGAAATTATTGAATGCTATCAAACAATTGTACAAACATGACAAGGATCACATCGACTTGGCAGAAAATTCAGGATCCATCCCAAACCCTGCAATCATGAGTTGCCTACATGTGCATCTATCATAAACTATCCATTACAAAAAGCAGCTGAAAAAGCTAATGCCACCACAATACATAAGCCTATTGTGATCATCAAAACCACACTGTTATACCATCTATCTTGGTTGATCACTCTTTGACTAGGACTATCATATAAATTATCCTAAATATAGAGATATCTCCACTCGCCCAATGCTGATTCAGAAATCATGCTGATACCGACATTTCCTAGGCAATTGGATAGTTTTCCCTCTAGCAACCTAACAGATATGGGTTATTCGGACCCAGCAGAATTTTATGTCATCATCAAGTCAGATTCCAATAATAGACACCCTAAATACTTAGTTATCAACAAAAATTAACTAAAGAGCCAATCATTCATTGGTACCTCACATGATAATACCCATGAATATCAAATGACTGCTAAGACCATGGATTAATTAAGGACTACCTGAGCTATTAAACAATTGGCGCCAAATAATCCAAAGAAACAATCCAATACAAAATTACCTAAATTACAAGCGCCCAATATGGAAACCAGGCTGGTACCCACCGGTAAACAAAGGGAATCTGGCTACTATATCTAATGAGCTCCCTAAGCTGAGCCTACGTTGTAAGCAAACAAAAAAACGTGCCAAGAATGCCTAAGGCCTGGTAGAAATGGCTGACGCCTGCACCACCCAATATCAACCCTTGTGAGGCCACTTTTGTGTTAGAAGTCCAAAAGCAATGGTCCAAACAAGAGCGCAAATATCTATTCCTTGCTCCAATCTCGCGTTATGTGGTTTGTGTCTATTTTATGCACAACCCTATCAACTTCACTCCAAAGACTATTTTAGCTAATTAACATGATATCTAGAGCTTTCTCAATCAACACCACCATCTAAAAAGTTGTGGAAACCCACTACATAAATGTGGGATCTACAAAATGCTACCAATACAGACCTCACCACATCCACCGATAATGACACTCTGTTAGTCTCTACGCATAACCAGAATTAGATCTTATCTTTAAAAAATCACTTATATTTTTTAAAACCTTTTGAACATGTTGGACCCAGACTCCTTAAACTTGCACTCCATAAGAACTAATGGATTGTGGATCCATTTTATTAGTGGACTTCAGGGCACTCTCTTACTATTCTCTGACCAATGAGCTCATATTGCCAGAGCGATTTCACCCCAAAGCTCATGGTAGCCCAAAATATAGAGGCCATCCCGTTAATTGCTGTCATCAGAACATACCTTAAAATTTACTTTGTTGATTTTGATCAATAGTGACCCTGATGCACATGGTACAACGCCTTATGACACCAATACAACATATGTACTGCTTGAAAGAAACCTTATTGTCCACCAGTTAGACCCCCATGATTAGATAAAAGCGATTTCGTGCAATAGCAGCAGAGAATTCTCAACCAACCCATTTGGTAAAAGTACAAGTTCTATCCCCATCTACTCTCCATATGGCATTCAAAAACGTGCAACCAATTATGCAGCAATACTGTCATGACTAAATGACATAATTGAGGGGACAGACTGTAAGGACAAGGATGGACGTCAGGAGGCCAAAAAGGTCAAGTTGCAAGACTTTCTTGACTTTAAATACTCTGGACTAACGCCGGGTACAGGAGAGATATGCTCAGGTTGGTCCTGGGGATGTGCGTGATGCTTGGCCCAGTGTTACAGTCAGGGCATTAAAACGCACCAGCTACGTTCTCAACTATGACAGTTATTTATGGTAACTTTAAGGAACAGGGATTTGAAATCCATTCCATTTTATAATATCACTAAGTTGGGATGAGTCAATTTAAAATAAATAAATTGAGTTCAGACAATCTCAAGCTACAAGACCCTGGAAATGGTAGTGTGCGCCTATTAGTTTGATTAGGATTAGCACCACTTCCGCCAATTAAAAACTCTCCCAACAGTGCATAATTATGTTTCTGAAAGACCAACTTTCCTCGTTGATTGTCTGGTTTAATAAAAAACCCATTTGGATTATTTTGTCAATATGCATTTATTTATTCCTGTGTGCTGACCACCCAGAGGTCCAAAATAACCAAATGCATGCCATTCTTGCTTTGGCTCTTCTGTTCACCGCCCCTCTTGGAGGTACTTTGTTTACCATTTATCCAGCGGTAGGTTCCATAGCAGTATTGTGGGACCTCACCCCAACCTCTACTAGAACTGGAGCGTTACAAACACGCTCCTAACAAATACCCCTTGGAGTTAAAGCTTTCTTCCAGTTAGTACTTCCTCAAAGTTACCTTCCCCCTTGCCAGAGAAAAAAACAAAGGTTTTAAACCTCCAATCTAACCCAATGATAAAATAACCCATGAACTCACCCAATACTAACTCAGTATAACAATTATTGTACCCAACTAGCGTGAACATCAGCAACACTCAGACAACAATTAATAAAAAATCGGTGAAGCATGCCTGGAGAGCCCCAGCAGGAAAATGTGCCAAATATCAATTCCAGCCATACATTTGCATCATAATTCAGATTATTTTTTTGTACTGTTAGAGATGACATTAACTCAGAAAATTCAGATGCTGTCTAAACGGAGGATGTAAAACACACTTAGGACCTCCAACACAAAGTAGTGGGGGTAGCATCCTAGGTTGGCTCATTGGACCTCAACTCCTCTACCCAGAACGACCCCAACCCCCTTAATGCTTCATTCAGATCACTAGCAAGAGTCAGGCTCATGGACTTAAAACAAGCTGACTCACAGATGCTGGTTTATGCGCTAGAAACCCCTTGGGATATGGAGGGTGACAACTATAAGGTCCTATGGGGGAATCCTAACCCTGATTCCAACAACTCCAATGGGCTGTGGGATTACAAGCAGAGATCCTGCCTCCTCCACACCTTAGGTTCAACTTACGAGCTGTTGCAGCCATTCAGGAGGCATTGAGAAATGGATATGACTGGACGATATGCCATATTTCTGGCGGATTGTGATTAAGAATCAAGGTGAGCCTTAAGATCAAGCAGAAGATTATGTCAATGTGAAATAAATTGATCAAAGTATTCATAGTTCAGTGAATTAATGGAATTACGCCGAAGCCAAAATGATAGAACAAAACCCTAAATTGTAGCAAATAGAGAATTACTAGCGGAAGGGTTGAAACTGATTAGGAATATTAAGGATTAAGAGTTGAGCGTGGGAATGAAGAGGAGGCTTTTGAATAGTGAAAGAATAGGAAAGTGTTGAGCAGAAGTAGTCCATTATAATATATACTAAATAAACTGGTTTCCGGCGCGGTGATAACTCCTTATTAATAATACTTTACTGTTCTTTATTGAGGATCAGAAATCATATCGCTCATCCGTTGCTCAATGGGTTTTAACTTGTGCAACCAGCTCGGCGGATTAAACCTAAAACGCCAAAAGTCAACATGAGACACACGTTCCTGCCTCTTAAATCAAAATATGTAATGAACAGATTGATATAACACCTTATAGACATACTATGCAGCCCTTTACAACCTCATTCCTCAGGTGAAAACTCACCAATTTTTCCTAAAACCTTAATGATTGCCTAACCTTGTCCAAGTTATACTAACCTTAATTCTCCTTCTTTGCTTCAAGTATATAACTGTTGAATAAGGCCAAGAACAAGATCGGCTACTGGAGAATCTCGCATAACTTAAACTCCCATGCAACACAGTGATGGGCGATTTTAACACCAATTTAAGTTTCACTTGAAACATTATCCCTTGCCACACAGGATCGATGGGGCATTACCTACTTCAGGGTTTCCTCAAAACCAGATAATTCACTGATTCCCTCCCCCTTGAATCTGGCTTTTGCTGCATGACCTGAATCCACTACAAAAGGAGGGAAACTAGAACAACTTGATAAATCATTATGGCCCAATTTAGCCCTTGTTAGTCAGTCGATTCTCTTCTCCCATGACATTAGATAACACCATCATAGACTATGGATCCATTATGGTGATCCTAATGGCCAACTGCAAACCATTGCGAGGGTTTTGGCCTATAAGTGCCCCAGAACTTTGAACAAACAATTAGCGAGAGAAAAGATAACTACTGTCATTTGTGAACCTAAAACCCTAGCTCTCCCCTTTTTAAAATCTCCAAGACAAATGGATTAGAACTACATTTAATGCTCTTAAAGGCTGCCTATAACTGCGCATTATCCCAAATGAATGTGGCTCATGCAAAGTTAGATGTGCTGAAGCCAGAATAAGGCATCTAAAAAGAATATTACAACTGACACCTTTCCCTCAATGGTTGAAATTGTTGGAAGCCGCACAAGAGATGTATCTCCTTAAACTCTCCAAGCAAGAAGAAAGTATTGCAAACTTCATGTCATTATGATACTACACCCACTAGGAATGCCCCATTCATTTCTTCTACAGAGGCATAAAGTCCTTTTGGACCTAGGAGATTACAACCCTAAAGGTTGGAACACCAATGCCACAAATAAGGAGACAATCAACAATGATATACTGATACTACTGAACCTCTTCCATGCTACACAGGTTGACCCATAAAAATATTTGGGAAATTATTAGTGTACATTAGAGTCATCATTCAACCCCTTAGTGGATAAAGAACTCCAAGCGTCAATACAAATCTAGAGATAATGGAAATCCTGTTCTAATCCCAGCGCTTAAAGACCCCAGGCGCAGACAGCACTCCTTTTGAAGTATACCTTTTAGACCCTGTAACAGAGTCAAAGGCCCTATGGGCCTTTTTCACGACCTTCTTGGCCAGGAGAGAACTATCAGACTCAAGGGCTTAATTGCAACCAATCAGAAAAATCGAGCTAAGATGATCCTTTGAACTAGCAACTCATATTTCTAATAAATATAAAATCTAAGCTTTTCACTAGGCCTTTAAAAAGTTGCATTACATAATGGTCATAGCCCCACAATAGCCCCACTCAACATGGCTTCATTATAAGGAAGTTGCTTTGGAACAAATACAACTTCTTTACGCGACCCTAATAGCTAACTCCTCTCTAAATCACGTTTTTTGGGCGCTTCTATATATGGAAAAGACATACAATTGCATAGCCTGGAAGTATCTTGAAGCCTCACTCATCCGGTTCCACATTCTGAAAAGAGCTAGGAGATGGATCTTGTCGCTCTATGACTAACTTCACACCAAAGTACTAGCCCTAACTGGCTTCAAGGAGGCTGTTATGGTCAAACAATGCCTCCAATAATGGGATCCGTTTATCCCAATCCTAATCAACATCACCTTTGATACTTTCCTGTCCTTCTACATGAACAGCTATTAGGTATTCAGGTCCCCAATAAACCCCTCACCTACACCTTAACCTTCTCTGATGACACAGCTTTTGAAGTTGGCTGCAAAAAGGACATTAATATCTTCATCACAGCCCTTAATTGTTATATCAAGGCATCCAATGCAAGTGTTAATAACCTAAAAACAATAACAATGCAATTTGGTAAAACATCCTTCACATCCCATTCAGACTTGAACCCACCCAAGGTATCTTTCTCCATCTAGGTGTCCTCACTATCAACCAAGGGGGCGTGATCGAGGACTTCAAGGACTTCATGCTGGAAGTAATGGCTTTAGAATAACTAGATGATACTGGTGCCAAATCACCCTTAGGGACGGCCATGATGGCTAACGTAGCTCTGCTGTCAAAGGTTTAATTACTCGCCCACATCTGGCCCTTTATGGACAGCTTTTACTCAAGGCTCAAAGTGATAATCTGATTCTGTATATGAGGAATTACCACCTGAACTAAGTCATGAAAGATTTCATGCCCCCATAGTAAATATGACCTGGGTCTCCTGGACACCTGGACCCATGCCACCTCAATTCTGACCAGTTTCCACTGGCTCATCATTTGCTGAGACATGATTCCAATGCCTCAGTGGGCTCCAGCCCTATGCCAGAAAATATAAGCCTCACTGGATGTCACGATCCAACTTAAGTTAATCATGGCATTCACATTTTTTAAATGTATTCATGTTTTTCAAAATCTTACCTTTCAAAGCCTGGCGTAACTCCCCTTTGTTGTGTGGCACCAGATCTCTCATGTGTCCATCAATGAGTTAATTATAATAAAGTTTATGTATGACAGCTCAGCCGAGATTTTTCCAACACTTTGTTTTGTTTCCTCTCTATGTCCAGAGAGATTCTCTGATGGTTGGTATATATTTATTTGTACAAGGATGGCCGACCAGGGGACAGACACATCTGATATGTAGGAGAAAAGAAGAGGCGGAGAAAACAGAAGCGGGAAAAGAGAGAAAAGCAATTAAAGATAACTCAGAATATGACATGGCACACTGGTGTGGCTGGGGCCACGGATGGTGGGTGACTAGACCTTGGGTGGTATGGTGACCCTGGCTAGTAGGGTGTACCGCCTATGGATACTGTGAGGTTTTCAGTGTCATATTGGAGGAACCAGATTGGAATCCATGTTCCCATCCGTTCATCCATTTTTGTTGGAGTGATCCGAACAGCCAGGCTTGGAAGTGGTCAGCCAAATGGTTGTGGAACCTGACGATGTTTTGGTTAAGGTTGTGGAAGACCCCATTGAATGCGTCGAGGGTAATTGTGTGAATAGACCATATTGCAATGCACACAATTAGGGCCCTCAGTGTCTGGGGGATAGGTGAGGTCACGTTGAGTGCCATGATATCACGGGACAGTCGGAATTTGGTTGTGGGTGGTTGTTGAAACAAGTGCATCACGTTGTTCCAGATATGCGCAGATGGCGGGCATTCTTCTAGGCGGTGTGCTAGTGTGTTGGGTCCGCCACAGATGGCGCATGTCTTAAACATTGAGAATGTACGGTCAGCTGTTCTTTATGTGCGGCGCATGTATCACCACATTGTAGAGCACACTTGTGGGGATAGGAGGGGACAGGTGACGATGTTCCACACCTGTTTTTGGGTTTGTAGATCATATGGGATGTCTTGGTGGTCCAGGTAATCGATCCTGGACAGAGGGAAGGATGGTAATAGGTTGGGCGCATTAGATATTGTTTGTCCTCTGTGGAGTTGCACATATCCAGTTTGAGGGTGGGTGTCTTCAGATTGCTGTGCATATGCGAAACTCCAATTTCCCTGTCTTAGGTTGTATAGGATATGTTTGAAATATCGGTTGGTGTTATGTGGTCCAGTGGCATTTGGGTGTGTTACAAGGTACTTCATCAGGGTCTTCGGGTTGGAAGGGGACCTCAGATGTAGTGCCCTTGCAAAATTTGTTTGGTCTGCCTTAGCCCAGTGGAAGGATGGTGGGTTGGGTGACGTCGTGGAGGCTATCCATGAGCCCAGTATTTGCGTTGCTCTTTCCATGAAGTTGAGCAGCCCCATCCCTCCTTTCTTCCGTGGGCCGTACATGGTCTCCAGCCTGATAGGTGCAAGGTATCCCGACCATAGCCAGTTCTGCAGGAGCTTGTAGACTGCGTCGGTGAAGTTGGTGAAGAAAGGGATTGTATGGGCAGCAAACCATACCTTTGATAGGATCAGGAAGTTAGCTAATACAACTCTTCCGGTTAGGCTGGCTTTATTCCTTCGCATAAATGTCATTCTTTTTGTGATGTTGTCCAATATGTTGGTTTCTATGGTGTCAAGAGCATATCCACCAGCTTCTAGCCATATGCCCAGATGACGGACTGGGTCAGTGGCGGGGTGGGGTGCAAAGGGTAAGCACAGTGGTTTTATTGGCTTGGGTCTTTGTTGTGTGGTTAGGTGTGTGGTTGGTTGGTTTCTGTGATGGTGTGGGGGTGCGGCCCAGTTTGAGCTGAATTTGCCATTACAATTACCTCTGTTTTCTGTTTGTTCAGCATGGCATTACTCACTGATTCATATTGGTAAATGATGCGCTCAACCGTCCTGGCATCCCTATTGCCTGAGACTCCAACGACGCAGTCATCAGCAAAAGCGAGCATTTTGGTTGGTGGTTGTCCCTCCAACCTGATTCCGGTGAGCTTTGAGTTTGCAATGTGGAGAAGGGGGTCAAGGGTGAAGTTGTTTAATAGGGGGCTAAGTGGGTCACCTTGTTTGAGGCCTCTTTGGGGGTGATGGTGTCGGTTAGAAAGCCTGGACCTCTGATTGCAAACTTGGCTGAGCGCGTTAGGAGGAGCGCCCAGTTTATAAAGCGGGGTGTTAGGTTGAAGGCCTTTAGACATCGTTCTAGGTATCCCCAGTGTACTCGGTCATATGCTTTCTTTTGGTCCAGGAAAGCAAGGGCGCCTGTGGGGTTAGCTTGGCAGATATTGGCAACAGTATGGATGTTATCCCAAATTGAGCGGTTTAGGATGAATCCAAATTGATGGTGTGAGAGGGTTGTCTGGGCGATGTAACCCAAACGTTTGGCTAAAATTTTTGTTAGTATTTTTGTATCGGTATTGGTGAGAGCAATTGGGTGCCAATTGTTCAGATCTGCTTGGTCTCCTTTTTTGAAAAGTGTGACCACGTATGCATCTTGGCTGCCAGGTAGAAGGGATGTGTCTTCTAGGCACTTGTTCATAGTTGCTAGTAGTATTGGTGTGATATGTTTAAAGTATTTTTGAAAAATTCATATGGGAGGCCATCAGGCCCAGGGCACTTGTTGCGTGGGGTTGATCTTATTACCTCCCATAGTTCTTCTTTTGTTATGGGTGCTGCCAGGTCTGGTTGGCCAGCTATGGTATTGATATTGGCAGATGATAAAAAATTTTCAATTTTGTTGGGTGATGCGAAATCCGCCGTGTACAGGTCAGTGTAAAATCGGTGTAATTCAGCTGATATTTCCGATGTTGTGGATGCCATTGTGTCATCCATTCGGCGGACATGTGTGCAGGTCGCTGACTTTGAAATCAGTTTAAATTGGTGGGAAAATTGGGCTGTGTGAGTTTCTCCGGATAAAATGTATTTTGATTTATAGCATATTTTGGTGTAATGCTGGTGTTTTCTAAATAGGAAGTTTACCTGTGTTGATAGTTGAAACCACAGGCGGCCCCATTGGGGGGTGTATCCCTCACTAGGTGTATTATTTTCTAGGTGTTGAAGATGTCTGATAGCCTTGTTGATTGTCGCGGACATCACGGCTGTTTTTCTGGAATTTAGGTGGCAAGCTTTCTTAGTTGCACAAGCCTTGAAAGTTTCCCATTCAGTGATACAATTTCCATCAGGTGATTGTCTTTCTTGCTGTGTTGTTAGCACCATCTCAATCCAGAGTTTAAGTTCCGGAAGGTGGATGGTGCTCAGGTGAGCTCTGTGCCAGGTGGGCGGTTTTTTGTAACTTTCTGAGGATGATAGCATTATCGAGACCATCTGATGGTCAGAGAAAGGGATAATTGTTGTTGTAAAGTTTGATACTCGGTTCCAGAAGTCTATAGGGGCGAGCATCAGGTCAATCTGGGTTATTGAAACCATCTGGTTATTGTTGTGGTGGGGTCTTGTCATGTTGGCCAGGGTGGGGGCTTGTTTGGGGATGGTGTCACATATGCCCAGTGTTGCCTTTAGTATGCGTAGTTCTGTGTGGCCACGGGGTATAGCCCTAGACTTGGGCCAGCGGTCAGTATTAGTGTTTAGCCATCAGTTGAAATCCCCCGCAAAAAATGTTGCCTCAGGGAATGGGATTGATAGGATATCAGACAGGAATTTTTGGCGGTCATTTGGATTATTTGGGGCATATACACATGCCACGGCAAAAAAATTCTTCATTCCATTTGAGGTCCGCTAGGAGTAGCCATCCCTCCAGGTGAGATGCTGTGTTTTGGATTTTTACTGGAGGGTTACAGTTTGTTTGAATTACCATCCCACAATGGTATGTCCAAAAGGATTTGGCTGGAAGGAGCATGGTTGACCATGACTCCTCCTCCCCCAGTGGACAGTGGGGTTCTTGGATGGCCAAGATATCCACGGGGATATTGTGCAGGAAAGCCATTTTTTGTCCCAGGATGTGGGGGCCTTTGCTCCTGCGATGTTGAGCGTCCCTATGTTGATTGTGGTAGTCCCCACATCGGGAACGCTGGGGTGACCCACTGAGGTCACCCAGTTCCTTCTCGTGAGTCATACTGCAAGTGTGAGGTCGATTAGCCATATTGTTATCATTGTGTTGATCGGCAATCTTGGATCTGACATTATTCAGTTTTTTCTGGCTTGGATTACTCCATATGTTTTGGGTTTGGCATGTGTTGGCTTTTGCCCCATCAGAAGAATTTTTTTGCCACTTACCTGTGAGCTTGATGAGCGGGAGTTGTGGGTTAGGTGTTCTCACATTGTGATTGGCTGAAGTTGTCTTCCATGTCATTATTGAACATATATGATTGGTTGGGAGGATTTTCAGTGGTGTAATGTGGATCTACACCTGCTTGGTTGAGTGTGTTTGATTGGTTGTGTCCAACGGTTTCTTCATTTTGGTTGTTTTGGGTTTTATGTGTTTGGTCTGATTGGTTGTTCCACTGTGCTGCCATGGCATCCGCTTGAATCTGTTCTGGGGAAATCATGGTGCAAGCTTGGGTCTCGGCGGAACTCGCGGCCTGCTTGCGGGCGGTCTGTGCACGACATCAGTCCTTGCATGAGATGGGCTCAACCAAGGCGATATTGGCTCTTTCACCCCAATAGAAGGCGAAAGTAGAGTCTTTAATTTTCCTGAAAGTTGGGCTTGTTTCATCCATATTGTCTTCGCAGAATTTCGGTGCTTCAATCCCACATTTGATGGGGCAGGCATGGTCCTTGTGGCCTATTGCTGAGCAGAATTCGCAAATGGGTGGGGTGTGCTCTAGTGTGATAAGGAAGGGGCGGGATACGCTGCCATCAGGGAGGTTGATGATCACTGTGCGGGGAATTAGGTTGATGTCCTCAGCCACATCTTGGTCAGGTTCACTAATAGCAATTGCCTTTCCTGTGCACAGGTGGGGCAGGAGGCCCATTTTTTCCCATGACTCGAGGGAAGTATTGCTGACCATGATTCTGAGGCCATGTTCGAGGGAGTATAAGGGTTGAGAGTGTTCAATTTTGGTATATGCGCCCATTTTTTTGCAAGAATTGCAAAACTCCAGGTGTGGCGTTGTGCTCACCCTTTTTGGTGGGTGGGTGTGTCAATATTCCACTGGGGCATTTTCCCCTAGTGGGTTGGAAGGGCTTTGGGCCTTTCGCGCTGGCCACTTTTGCCCAACTGGTGTTATTGTGGATAAATTTGCTCAAATTCCAGGTTGATTGTCAATCTCAGAGAAATTGCGTAGAATTGTGTTTTTATCAAAATTGATAATAACGGGAAAGAAAAGCATGTTTGGTATATATGATTCTTTAATTTATAAGAGAACGCCATCTTAAAATTCTATGTTGGGGTTCTCTCATTTCGCACAAGCATTTTACTTTAATAAAAGCATTTTGGTTTTAACTTTTGCATTTTGTTTATTTCGTTTTTCAAAGCCCCCTCGAGTTTAGGCCATTGTAGCGACAAACTTTCCACTGCGTTTGGGCTTATGTAGTAGATGACTGCTCATTACATTAGTAAGGATTTTACTTTTCTGCTTCCCTTCCAAGTACCATATGTCCTAGATCCACCAGCTACTTAGGTGTCCACTGCACTACACCTCCCATACTACCTTCTGTCATGCTTTATGAATCCATAATACCATCAAACTTTAGTCCCCCACAACGCTTGTCTTCTAGTTGTACCTCACATTCCATCCACCATGACTGTGCCCTCCTCATGTAGCCCAGAACAAAGCTGTGCTTGCCATTACCTCCTCATGTGATAGTGGCTTTTCTCGCAGCCATGCAGCAGCCACACCAGTGTTGCGGTGCCCACTGTTCCCAAGCACAATACTGTTTGTGTGCCCCTATCATTCCATGCCAGAAGAGCCTGCCATTTCCCCTCTCCTCTCGCCTCCTCCATTGCCTTCAAATGCCTTCGTCTTATAAGGGGTGATGTCACAATCTAAGTTAAATAGAATGTAGCATCTGCACTTCTAAATGTGGTTTGAGTCTTCAAACGCTTATTTTTGTAGCCTAGCATAACTCCTCCTTCATTATGTGACACCAGATTTCTCAGCCACACAAATGAGTTAATAAGATCTATAAAGGCTTGATCTTATAGCACTGTCAAAAATTCGCTGCATCTTTGGTATGTTTCCCTCCCTTTGTCCTGTGCTGATTTCATAACATTTGATATATAAGCTTCGTTATTTCAACAGAAACACACTTTGTTTTCTAGATATTTTTAGGCTTACATAATGAAAGCGCTTTTTACTATTGCAGAAATTTGACTTAGCTGGCAACAGTGGGCTCTAGTAGCTGGCAGGTCAACCAGTATGAAGCCTGGCTGACCCTTACCAATTCACCTTAGGCAATGGGGCCAGCAGCGCCAGCTGAAACCTAGGCATGTCACCACGCCATTTGAGGATCTCTCAGCCTAAAATCCAACCAACAAGAATAAATATAAGCTTATATCACAAAAGAGTATAGGCAAAGGTAGATGTTTATTAGAAAAGCGCCAGGTATATATACTCAATTCAGGCTGCTGCGCACATCATATACTTATCAGCTCTTTTCCATACCATCCAACAAACCATTTTCTTTTCATTCGCTGCGCTTCTCTCTCTTCCCTAGCGTCGACCCTCTTGTTCCATTTTCCCAATGTACAAATATTAGTTTCAGCTCATCCTCAGCCTTCAATCGCCAGTGAGCCATATAAACATATTAGTTAAATCATTATCATTTTGTTCTAACTTTTGGGATGATTTATTATGCGCTGGAAACAGCTTTGGTTGCTTGGTTTAACTCAGGATTTTTTGGCTTCTTACCAACTACTCATTTCAATTCTTCTAGTCAATTGTTTGGGGTTTTGCCTTCTTTAGGTAACATCTCAGTTTTGACTTTTACAGTCAATTTTATAATAAGCACCAGAAACAAATTTGGCCGCCTTCAACACAAAAATCCTCAGCATTAGCCAGCATAATAAAAGTAATATAAATGGATTATCCCCAGTTACTAGTCACTGGTAATCTGTAAACTAAATTGGGGTCAGGGATTGGCCCTGACCAATCCTAGCATCCAATCTCAGCGGAATGCTGATTTGGTTTGACCTAGCTTGGGGAGCAACTACCTAGCAATTATACAAACAACCACAAAATTCAGTCAGTGAGACCTTCCGCCAGGATAAGTCATTTCATCCCAAATATCAATAAATTATTGGAGAAATTCATCTAATTAAAATTTTGACATCTTAAACTCTTTTTTCGCTTGGCGTAACTTTCTGAGTCAAATTACATGAAGTTATAAAACAAATTGAATTCGCCTGTAGTATTTTGCTCCAATGTCATCAGATTCTCCGCCAGCTGCTCTAGTGTGGGGCAGCGGTGAAACTCCCCCGCCATTTTTGTCTGGCAGGAAAACGCGCTAGGACTGGTTCACCCAGTCATTCCAAACCTATGGGCCAATTTATTCTACCCAGGGACCTGGACGCCCACCTTGCTTATACCCAAGAGGTACCATGCTGCCCCCTAGTGCTCCCCCAGAGCAACATGAATTTCAGCCTTAGGGGTGAATTTGGGAAATCCTTCCCCTAAGATGACCAAGCCATATTCAAAATGGCTCAGGCGGTGATGACACCAGCCTGTTTTATAGACTTCCACCACTATAAGGGGTACTTTGATCTCAGCTTCCCCTGTGAAGCTGATGCAGCCAATGTGGCAATGGTGCCATTAATTTTTAACAATATTCCCCTCCCAACAACTTGGACCCAGCTCCCAACGGACACCACCTTGGTGGTCCAGTTTGCTGGCCTGCCCACCCACCTCCCCCTGAAGTGCTCCACCAGGAGCTGATGGATGTTTTGGCAGCCTATGGCTCCAACCCAATCTTACAATTTGTGGTCCCAAATGGGGCCACACGACTTGCTGGGCTTTGGGCATATGCCACAATAAGCCCTGAATTTAGTAAAATTGCGGTGGCAATTCTGCCACACACCGTTATTCCCTCAGTGCCCAACCATTCTTTTTGAGCACGAGTCAAGGGTGGGCAGATGATCTGTCCATCATGTTTCAAGTTAGACCACTTGAAACGCAAGTGCCCCTACTCAAACACTTCAGATGGATAAGATGACACATTCACCGACCACCAATCCACTGCCACCCTGTACAATTTCAGGCATGGGGCACAATCCTACCTCCTCCACCCCCAAAGCCTGTTGCTGCAGCTACACCTGCAGCTACCAATCAGCCTCCTCCTCACCTTAATGCCATAAATAATTTCTCCAATCAAGCATCATATTGGATCCCAGTTCAATCCCATACTTCCGCAAATGAATTGAACAAACCTCAACCATATGATGATTCCCTAATTAAATTCAACCAAAACCCATGGGAATTATTGGCTGAAATTGAAGAATCAGGTAAGTTCATTAAAGAACCATCTCTGCAGATTGAGCGGTTTGTTAATGCATAATGGGACGCCAAATACCCCCCTCAACTTTATACCCCACAGCCAAACGCCAAATCATTTTGCAGTGATCACCAGCTTGCAGTTGAAGCAGCTGCAACACCAGATTGTTGTCCCCTGCATAAAGCTGTTGCTAAATCAGTAGTGATACTCAAAGGAGGAATTCCACCTCCTGTTATCCCTGCAACCTTAACCCCAAAAAGTAAAATTAAGGTGAACCAGTATTACATAAACGCAAGTGATGCTATCCAGACCATGGCAACTTTAGCATGGAATCCAAAAGCAAAAATAACCCAAACCAACATTGCCATGTTTGTTCAGCTCCTAGATTCCCAAATTTGAGCTGAAAAAGCTTTAACCAAATATCTCAGTACCTTTTACCTAGCTGGCAATTTCCATTAAGTTTCCAATTATCAGAGATATTAAACCACATACCGAAGATGCCCCAACGCCATTACTGATGGCCGTGGCATGCACTCTACTATGGGAGGAAGAAGCTGCTACTGAAGAGGCTGCCGAAGATGAGCCCCCCAACCCCCTCCCCTACCGTCATGGAGGGATAAGTGGCTTCAGCTGCCCACCTGGTTAGTCAGTTTTTGAAGCGTTTCACTCAATCAGCTTTTAGGGCGTTTTGTTTGAACCAAATAGTTACGTTTTTTTAATAGTATATTTCTAGATTCAGTAATGTCCGCCCCCTGGTCAGCTTTCCTTGAATAAATACAAAAATTTTGACATCTAAATAGAAGTATTTTGGTCCTTACTTTAGATTAGTTTTTCTGTTGGCTTTTCCAAAGCCCCTCAAGTTCATGCAATGTAGCGGATGACCTTCCACTGCGTTCAGGCTGATATGGTGGACAGCTGTCGTTACACTGGGAATACCTTAAGCCTCATCAACACCAATTGAAGAATGGAAAATTAAACTTAAACCATCACCTAAACCCTGATTGAGAACATACTGGAACAAGCCCTCCTAGCCCTCAAGTGGGTGGTCTTATACATGTATCATGTCTTAACATATAGAAGTAGTCGTCCTGGCATCAGCCCCCACTTTAACAATCTTGTCCACATTATTAAGATTGTAATCTCCTGACAAAAACATGATATAAAGGCCCCAAATAAGCCCTCTGCTCCTCAAGCTCCTACCCCCTCCATGGAGTGAAAGCTAGAGGTGCTCTGGTGGGACGTCAGCAACCCTACTATTTTTGCAAAAATCTCAAAAACAGATTGATAAGTTTTCCACTGCTCCTACAGGACAGGATATTAAACTGGTTTTGCCTTCCAGCACAAGGACTTTCTATAATGTGAAGATCAAATTGACACACACCTTACCTATACTTTACCTGACCCCACATTGCCCCCTTCTGGAGCAATGTATGAGCACTTTTTAGGAAAACCTCAGGCTGGACTTCTAGATCAGATAATATTATTTAGACTCTCATTCCCGCTTCCCTTGGACCCTGCTGATAATGTCATTTGGTATAGCAACATGAACTATTCATAGTATCTTTGCACCGAATTTTCTCTTGCCCATGTGGAAAGCCCCACATGCTTACCAACTTTAAGGTTAATTTTTAGATGGCTCAGTTAATATCCACCACGTTGTCAACTCCCAATAGATCAGTTCATACTGATTTCACTCAGGAAAACCCTTTCTCCTTCATTTATCATCACTTCTGCCCATCTACACCTTAAGCCAAGCTCATAGAATCTTAGTTTTAAAAAAATAGGAAATTTTCCCATCAGGTTTTAACTACTTCATGCTAAAAAAAGAATCTGTGATCAAAATGAGCTATAACATGGATTTTCCTATTAAGTGCTCTATAAGGGATGTCTAGCATATGATAATAGCTGTGTCCCTGTTTAGTATTTTAACAGATGTTGTGACCTCATCATGAAATTCCAATAATAAAATCCCAAAGTTCCGATGCCATTCCTGCACAAGGTGGCTATCATTGTGGCAACCATTCTCTTAGTTCAACACAAAAATTATGTCTTGTTATAGGCCCTTTAGGGAGGAGGAGACCTTGTCTTTAAGGAATTTTCTGAAAGGTTTCAGCCACAGCTATCAAGCATGACTGAACCATACATTCCTTTAGAGCCAAAAAAGTGGCTTTAATACGTGATTATTTCTCTAGAATAAAATTAGGAACCTAAGATATACTCTTGACGTGCGCTGAATGGCCACATCTCCCCTTTGCCTGAAAATAAAAAGAATCATAGCTTTCTAGTCGCCAACTTATGATTATCTCATACTATGCATAGTTTTATATACACAAATTCTTAAAAAATTTGTCCAGAGTTGAGATGTCTGCAAGGGGATTAAGGTAATAGATTATCTTTCCCAAAAACAAGGCTCACTAATAGGTAGCTCAACACCCTCAAGAGCCTTTGCACTCAGGTTAGTTTCAGGTAAAAACTTAGAAAAAGAATTTATGTGCAAAAAATACAGCAAATACAATTTTTAAAGCAAGAATATTGTTAGAGCCATCTACTAATTTGAGTTATTATTTAAATTTAGTGCTTGAAACATTTGGCATTGTGCTGGTCTATCTTATGTGATAATAGTTCCACAAGTTCTCCCATAGCCTAGAAATATCAAAATCCTTTTATGGTAAATTTTTATTAATTTTTGATTTCATGAAATATAAATTCATTTCTATATAGCTGAGTTTTAATTTACTATTCACAATATTTTAACTCCCACAACTCTCTTAAAAAAAACTCATGGAGGGGCCACGCTCATTGTAACAAGTGGTGCCAGTGGTGTATTTGAGATTTATTGTGTTGGCTTCCATGGGGTGTGGCTCACAATATGTTCAAAATGTTTCCCATTTATGTTATTCACCTAATTATTTTCACCAAATCTAAACAAGGTCAAACTGATATATATAAAACCACAATGAAAAGACACTTTTATGAGTTTTATAAGAGGACCTCAATCTAGTTTATGGCACTTAGTATAAATTAACATTAAGTTTCCAAATTATAAACAATCACATGAGTTGTTTTTTACAACTGCAGACCTTTTGGAAAACTCTTATTATTAAATTATTCTTTAGTATGGTCGCACACTGTGAACCTGATAGAGATAGTTACATCCCTTGTGTAACCTGTGATCAACACATCCTGTAAATCAACTCTACTTTAGAAATAATACAAATTAACATTGTTGACATATGAATTTGTTTAAATATGTATATATGTGAGATTTTTTATATTCAGAGGATTATCTAGAGGTAATAGTACTAATTTGTATGCATCTATCTTCTAGTTGTAAGCTAATGAAATAAATGGAATTATGTGGATAAAATTCATTTCTTTTATAAGGCTATCTTTTTTGTAAAGATGCCTTATGTCTAAGACTAGCGCTATTGTTGTTCTTAAAACTCTCAGAACATCTGTGGTACTTTTTCTGTGGCTCTATTAAAGGTATGTTTTCCATTTTTGTATCTTGTTGAGAGTAAACTAACATAAAGACAGTATTGCTCTCATCAGGAATAGTGGCAGTGTGTGCTTTTTATACTATATGAATGCTTTTGGGTTTAACCTTTCTCAAAATTTAATTGATTCAGTTCTCCCCTCAGTTGAACCAAATTTCACTGTTAGAATATGGCGGATGGAATGCAGTCCAGCAGATAGTTTCACAGAAGTTAATACACATTGATACCAAATAAGGGTGATGATATTCGGTATTTCTCAAAGAATATAGTAAAATATAAAACAGAAGCACAGAGCTCCAATAACCACAATTTAGAGTACTGTAGAAGAATCACACTACATTTTAACCGTAGGGGTTTACACCGCAAATTGAACTGTGGGTAATTTATTAAAAAGTTCCTCCTTCTCATTCTTCATTTCCCATTTTACAATCATCTCTTCAGCCACTTCATGGCCCATCCGCTAAGCTAACTCAGCTTTTTAAATCCCTTAATACTTATTTCATTATTTGAGGTTTCAGCAGAATTCCTTTATTTGACCAAAGTCAGATTGCTTATTGGTATCCCATATTAAATCTTTTTAACTTATTAAAATACTTCCTATCTAGATTCTGGTGGATAGCTAGTGATCTTCCAATCAATAATTTAGTCTTATCATTTAGTCATATTAAAAATCCTGGCATTTCCCCATTGACTATAATGTAAAAATTTATGGGTTTCGATTATTTTTGACTATTAACCCACTATAAACATATTACTTGCACAGGTTTAGGTTTTGTGCAATTTATCTGCGTTTTATGAAAGTTTATATAATCAATTGATAATAGTATGAAGACTGTTATCTGTAGTTGAATGGAAGTTCTAGATCTCAGCCCAACACTCGTCCAGTATTTCCTCTCAAAATACTTGTGAAGTCTCAAAATAGGGATTTGTTCCCTCATACCATCAAACCCTAATCTATTCTTAGATTCCCACTGACAGTTTCTCCGGTTCTACACACAGTCAGCAGCAATCCCCAATTTGATTCCACTTCTTCTCTGGATCTCCACTCAGATCCTTACTCTTTTCCTTAAAGAGTCTCAAATTATCACATACAGTAATAATATCTGAGAGAAATAATAGAAAAATTGAATGCCAATAAAGTGTACTGAGCTGGTATATCTACTGTATACTCTTTAATAAAAACTCTGTTAAACTCTGTACTACTGTGTTTTTACTAAACTGTATTTTTATGAGTGATTTCTAGAGGTTTATAGTGAGGGATTTGTCTCCCAACCCTCAGTTGACACCTCATTGATAAAAAAGCAGCCATTGTCATTGAATCACCCATCCTCATTTTGGCAGCAATGGTCTTCCCCGTCCTGGCTAGGATTCCATCATTGCACATCCTTGAGACCTAAAATGAAAGAGTCATTAACGTGTCAATAACATTTTCCTCTTGATCCAAGCAAACCAACCATATTTGCTAAGCGCCCTTAGATAATGGGACTTGTTACCCATTAAGGCAGGTCACAAACCAACTAATAAATTCGCTAGTTGCAGACAGCATCACTCACCTTGCAACTTAAATCTTAATTCCCAATTAGTCGTTGATGAAACCTGACCAATCCCAATTGGTACACCTGACAGTTAATTGACTATCAGATGCCCCTATTTCGTTGGCACCTCTTCCCGATGAGATCTTAAGCATTTGTCCAGATCAATCCCCAATGTATTTGACTAGGAGAATAACCTAAGATCCCCCAAACATAGTTACCCCAAAATCAGGGTCAACCAATTTCCAATTCACCTCACATTAGGGAATTATCCCCTAGCAATTCCTGGTAATCTAGCTGGCTGGGAATATGGGAAAAAATTCCAACACATCCCCCTCTTTCCTAGATTTCCAGAGAGAAAAGGACTGGAGCAGAACACCACTTTGGACACTCAATCAAATACTTTAATTTCTCAAGCAGAGTATGATCACCAGTACTTAACGCTGCTCATGACGACCTTTGGCATGTGGCTCTCTTCCTCTTCCTCCTCACTATTACTTACTCAGAGCATGGTCCCCATGATCTTCTGTCATTCTGGGCTGATCAATTTACTCATGATTATATTAATCCCAAGATCCAGTTTTCCCCCATCAGGGCATATGACCTGCTGTCATATTCAGGATTCTTGGTCTAGCATCCTTGGTTTCCAAATTTTCTCCTCATCCTAGACAGGAGACTCTTGCTGCCAATGTTTGTTTCATGGCCCAATCAAGAATGCTCATTTATGTTCGCCTTTGTTAATTTTCTTATCATATCCTCTTAACTCATCTCATTCTTAATTTTTCTCTGAAGATCTTATCTCATTAATTTTGAGATTGATTTTTCTTAGATTAGAGCTTAATTGATTTCAGAGTGCATAATGTTGACTATCATATAAGTCTTACATCCACTCTCTTGTCCAGCTCATATGTCAAATTCTGAGTCGTGGTACCAACAGCTGCCCAACAACTTGTCTGATCAAGATCTTCGGCTCTTCTAGCAGATGAGTCAGGCTGCGTGATGGAACCTTTTCTATGGTCCTTTCAGGACTCATACTCCTAGTCTGGCACCTGTGGACAGTCCTTTTATGGAATTACTGTAAATGGTAACCAAACCCTCTTTAACCAGGCTAGCAATTGTCTCAAATGACTTTTTACTGATCCTCTCTTTGTCATCAACTCCAGAGTTTGATTTCAAAAATATCCTGGATTCAACTCCTTTCACAGATGCGCCTAACATCATCATTGATGCTTCTGAAATAATACCCTTTGCTCTTGATCGTTCCTTCCATGCCAGGTCAGACTTGCTTCCTGAACTCCTCTTGTGACTCAGTCAATACTACAAGACAGTTGACTTGGCCACCAAACTCACCATCAGCAACAATATTTATTTTGAACTTCCCTACGCATAATTAAAGGCCCAAGTCACTAGATTTATTCATAGCGCTGAATTCTTCCAATCTTGATAACATCCTAGATTGGAAATTACGGCTAATGCTCTTTGCTTTTCCAGCCAAGTTCTTCAAAGTTGGGTCACAAAGCTACCAGCCTCTCCCAGCTTCCATTGCTCTTTATGTTTCAGCTTCAGAGAAGCTTATAGTCATCTCTTGCAGGATGCCATTCCTCCTTGTACAACTATCTCATTTTTGGCACATCCCATTAGTATATTCCACTGATGGCTTTAATAGAGGGCATTATTTGGCAACCCCATCTAGTATCCCTTGTTTGCTGCTGGCCCATATGTCCAGTGTTCTTGGCAAAGACCATCGGCAAGAGCTCAAGACTAATCTTCTAGCTCAAGTACCATATCAGGATTACATGAGGCTATTTTCTGACTGCCTCTTCCTGTACTGCTGCTTCCCTCCCTGCTCTGGGGTTTCGTGATTGGCTTCATTTGACACCTCATTTTCCCTTCCAATAGTTGCTTTCTCGCAGGTATATGCGTCCACTCAACAAGCTTGGTTTTATGTAGGTTTAGCCCTCTTTAGCGTCCAATCTCACATAGATTTCAATGGGTTATTCACTCCTACTGCGATCCATCCTCCCTCCCCCAAGAGGCGACATAGGCAGAATTATCCCCAAATCAAGGATAGTCTAAAAAATAAAAATTATATATATCAGTTTTTCTATGCGGTTTTTAATAATTTTTCCCAATATCTTTACTTGTCTTTTATTTTTTTCCTTCTTTATTCCATAGAACTTGTCCTTTTCTCAGTTCAGCAGTCCATCTTTTTATTTTATTCCCCCAAACTGGTTCATAGGTATGCTTAGAACTAAGAGTTTTCTATGGTTCAGAGGTCTTACTTTTTAAGACTCAACCATCTAGTTTGGTTCAGCAATCCTTTTTTGGACTTAACCAAATCATTAGGGCATAACCAACTTAATGGTTCAGCGGTCCTTTGGGAACTCTTTTTTTGTTATTTTTCATTAATCCATCACTTCATATACTTAGCATGGACTTGATTAACCACTCTTCCATCCAAGAGGTACCTGATGGAGTAAGCGTCTGTCACCGTTTTGGCAATAATCTTAGATGGACCTGTATACAATGCATCCATTTTGTTTCTTCTCCTAAAACCATGCGTATTGCAATAGGCAACTCTTTCGCCTATTTGATATTCAGATAAGGCCAGTCAGTTAATATTGTACATCAATTTCACTCATATCCTTTTCTTTAAAGTTATATCAAATGCTTTCAATTACATTTTGATCAGTATACTTGACATTTGGTTCAGTTACAGCTCAGCACTCATCCCCAATGTTGGTTCCATCATTAAATATAGATTCAGTGGAAACGCAGCCTTCCTCCCATATAGCAATTCAAATGGCGTTTTTCCCGTTGTCCTATGATGACTGATATTGTAGGCGAACGTCACCTAACTCAGGTATGTTCCCCATGCAGAAGTTCTTCCTGCGACTAGCTTCCTCAGCGTCATAGCCAGCGTTCCATTAACTTATTCCACCAGTCCATTCGTCTCCAGCCTGTAGGGTACAGGTAAAACTCCTTGGATTCCCATTATCTCATTTAACTGAGGGATCCCATGAGATGTGAAGTTTGACCCATTGTCGCTCAGCAGAACCTGTGGGCATCCATGTTGTTATACCACTTGATCCAGGATGAACTTCACAGTGCGGATAGCATCTACTTTTAACCAGAACCTTCATCTCAACCCATCTTGTAAGATGATCGATTGCAACTATAATATACTTGACCCCCCTGTGCTCATTGTCAGCAAACCCATCATATCAATGGACACCATATGCCAAGAAAATTCAGGGCGGACCAGTCAGTATCCAGTTGTATACTAATGAGGCTTGTGCAGCTTGCACTCCACACAAAAAGCTATATAGTTGGTGACATCATACTTGATTGACTCCCAGTAGTACTGGCAAATATTGTTGATCATTTTTCTCAGGCTTCTTTGCCTGAAAACCTTATGAGCAGCTTGAACAATAGCTGCTTTTTCCAATGGCTTTGGGAATAATAACCGCTTCCCATTAATCATCTTAAACACTTTTCCATCCATGGTCTCAGTATTTTCCTTCACTTTTTGAAGTGCACCTTGGTTTTCTTGGGGCTCATTCTCATTTTCTCCGTTGACTATTCTCTGGAATAGCTCATCTGCTTGCTGGTATACCACCTGGAACATTGGTAACTGCAATAAGCCATCCACATTCTGGTGAGAAGCCTCGCTTGGTGGACAATCTCATAATTGTAAGCATGTAGCTTTAGTGCCCATCGGGCCATTCAACCTTCTAGTTCTCTCAAATTGTGGAGCCAACACAACGAGGAGTGGTCTGTCACCACTATAAAGTGCGTTCTGTGGATGTACATCCAAAACTGTTTACAAGTGTAAATGACCGCAAGGCATTCACATTCAGTTATGGTGTAGTTCCTCTCAGCAGCTGAGAGTGTCCGGCTCACATATACCACTGGATGTTTGCCCCCAAGTTTGTCTACTTGGCTCAATATGGCACCGATCACTGTCAACAAAGCATCATTTTATATAATAAATTCTCAATCTAAATTCAGATTTTTCAAAATCTGAGAATTTATTAGGTACTGGCGTTATTCATTGAAGGATTTCTGTGCTTCTTCATATCCATATAAATTCTTTATCATATCCTTCAACAGATGGAATAAAGGCTCAGAGATTCTGGCAAAATCCTGATAAAATCTTCTATAGTATTTGACCATTCCAAGGAACACTTGGATATCTCAGAAACTCTTCATCACAGCCACCCGTTCTGTGTCTTCAATCTTCTGGGCTTGCAGCTGCAACCCACTAGAGTTGATCACGAATCCCAGATATTCTAACTCTTTTTTGAAGATGTGACAATTCCTCAGCTTAATTTTCAGATTAGCCATGGACAGTCTATTGAACACTTCTTTCAAGTGGTGTAAATGGAGAGTAAACGTCATACTGAACACATTGATATCATTCAAATACGCCAGGACACATGACAACTTCAAGTCATTTAGTATAGCTTCCATGGCCTCTAGAACGTTGCAAATGCATTGCATAGACCCTGAGGCATCCTCGTCAGTTGGTATAGCCCCTGCACAAAAATAATTGCGCATTTTTCTTGGTCTTCTCTTGGCAAATCGATTTTCCAATATTACAATATCAGATCCATTGTGAATAAATACTTTGCTTTTCTCAATCTAGTGCATCATCAATTCTTGGTAGGGGATACAAATCCTTTTCTCATAATCTTATCCAGCTTATGGTAGTCAAAAACCACCCAACTAGAGCCATCTTTCTTCTTCATGATAAGAATCAGACTCGTCCAGGTCTTGATGATGGAACTAGACGCCTATGCTTCACTAGTTTGCTGATTTCTTCTTCCACTACCACTTCAGCTGCCTTTGACCGTCACATTAGTCTCATCTTGATTGGCAAATTTTTTCCAGTATTGACCTTGTGGATCACTTCTCTCGCGCATTAAAATTGTGGTCATCCTGGGACAATACTTCCTGATACTTTTCAAACAATTTGAGCACCTCCTCTTGCTGTCTTTCCATATATCAGCAAGTTGCTCTCAATCAACCAATAAGTTGATACTCTCGGTTACCCCAGCTGATAATTCCATCTTATCAAGGGTCCCAAAATTTTGGTGAATTTCCTCAGTTTGGCCATTGGGATTTCTCATTGCTTCCTAGGTCCAAAAATCAGGGACCATAAAATCAATTTTTTAATATTCTATATATTATATTTTTTTTGTATTTTTCTTTTGTGATGGGACTAGCAACCTACAAAAAGGTTCAATAGTTATTCTTTTCCCCTTCATCCAAACTGTACCTAGGTATACTCTAACCTACCAGTTTTCATGGTTCAAAAATTTATCCTTTTAAGGTTTAACCATCTACTTGGTTCAGTGGTCCTCTTGTGGGACTTGACCAAAAATCTCAGGACATAACCATTTTATGGCTCAGAGGTTCTTTGGGAACATTGCAAATATTTTCTCTTAGGTCCAATACTTTCAATTTTTAGTATTGACCTTCTTCACTATACAACTAGCAGCGTTATCTCTTCATATATAAGCTACACTTTCTGACTTTGGCAATACTCTTGAAAATATATGGCCTTTAATACCAACTGGTTATTCGTCCAACAGGTCCTAGTTTCATCTCATATTTTGGCAACTGATGCTTAATTCTTCCTATCCCATTAGGCAACAGTTCCTTTCAATTGTTCATATCATTTTCTCCTGAAGACGATTTTTAGCCTTGGTTGCCATTAAAGCATTAAAGATAAATCCACTGGTGGATCTGAAAACTTAACTTAATCACACAGATTGATCTGGCCTCGTTAGCTTCATCCATTTTTGTCTTGAATTGATGAACACATCTCCAGCAATTTCTGATCATTGATTGAATGTTATTGAGTCAAACTGATTCTCTCCACTACTTTGGATCAATCATTTCCTGTTTTGATCTCATATCTTTAATATACTCTCAATTGGTATGGCAATCCAATACTTTTAATTGATTGCTTCATATTTTGAGCAATGCCTCATCTAAACACTCACTCCTCAGGACTAATTAAAGCGGACCAATTTCAACCTGAGTTGATCCTGCTGTTCCTTGGGACTACTTCAAGCAAACCCAATCTCAACCAGAGTTGTCCCTGCTGATCCTCTTCATTTCAGTTAGATGTTGGGTGGAACAGGTTTTCTTGCTGCACTAGATAGTTTCATATCTAGGCTGCAAGTCCTTTTCCTTAAACTCATTTTATTTAACCGAGATAAGCTGACCAGGGGATGGACATTACTGAACTAAAACTAAAATCCTAATAAAAATAACGATTCAAACAAAATGCCCAAGATGGATAAGTCAATTGAATCATACCTAACAAAATATCCAATCAGGTGGGCAGCGAATACTGCTATCCCTCCATGGTGGATGGGGAGGGGTGATTGGGGGGCTCATATTTAACCACATCCATCTCATTCCAGAGTAGAGTGCGTGTTAAGGCAGAAAGTAAGGGTGTGGGGGCATTGGTGGCATGGGGTTTGATATCCTTGATGACTGGAACTTCTGAATAGTTTTTAGCCATCATAATGCCAATGATGTATTTGGCCAAAGTGTCTTCAGCTTTGAGGCAGGCGTCTGGGAATTTTACAAATGTGGCAATGTTGGTTTGGGTTATTTTTGCTTTTGGATTCCGTGCTACTGTTACCACGTTCTGGATGGCTTCAGTGATGTTTTTGTGTAAAATTTTCATGTTGATCTTACTTGGTGCAGTAAGATCGTTGAGGATAACAGAAGGTGGAATTACTCCTGCGAGCGCAGCCACAGATTTGGTGGCAGCTTTGTGGAGTGGACGTCAATCTGGTGTGGCTTGTTCTACTGCAAGCTGATAGTTGCTGTAGAATGGTTTGTCATTAGGTTGCGGGATATATTTCTGAGGTGGAAATTTTACCTCCCATTCTGCATTACAGAGCCGTTCAACTTGCAGTGATGGTTTTTCAACGACGTTACCTGATTTGTCAATTTCATCCAAATACCCCATGGGTTTTGGTTGAATTGGATTGGGGAATTGGCATATGGTTGAGGATTGGCTGGATTTCTGGATTTTGCCCGGGATCAAACTGGGGTCCAATCCTGCGCTTGATTGGAAGAATCATGCGTGGCCCTGGGGCAAGGTGGATGCTAATTGGTGGCTGTAGGTGCAGCTGCAGCATTAGGCATTGGAGGAGGGGAAGGTAGGATTGTACCCCATATCAGAGTTGGCACGGGGTGGGCGGCAGATTGGTGGGCGTCAGGAAAACTTTCGGCGTCAGCGGAAGTTTCTGAGTATGTGCATTAGCATTTGAGTGGTCTAACTCAAAACAGGATGGACAAATCATCCATCCGCCCTCAACGTGGGCCCAGAACGGATGGTCAGGGGCAGATGGGATGGTGGCATGAGGGGGAATTGCCAAAGAACTTTTTGTAAATTCAGGCCTGATTGTGGCATACGCCTGAGGCCCAGAGAGACGTGTGGCCCCATTTGGGACCACAAATTGTAAGATGGGGTTGTCGCCATAGGCTGCCAAACCATCCATAAGCTCCTGGTGGAGCACTTCAGGGGGAGGTGGGTGGGCAAACCAGCGAACTGGACCACCAAGGTGGTGTCCATTGGGAGACAGGTCCAAGTTGTTGGAAGGGGAATACTATTAAAAATTAGCAGCACTGTTACCGCAGTGGCATCATCAGCTTCACAAGGGGAAGCTGAGATAAAAATATTCCTTATAGGGGCGGAAGTCTATAAAACAGGCCTGTGTTATCACCACCTGAGCCATTTTGATAATGGCTTGGTCGTCGTAGGGGAAGAATTTCCCATATCCAACCCTAAGGCTGAAATGCATGTTGCTCTGGGGGAGCACCAGGGGGCAGCGGGGCACCACTTGGGTTTGGGAGAGATGGTCATCAAGATCCTTGGGAGGAACTAATTGTCCCAAGGGTTTGGAATGACTGGGCAAGCCAGTCTGAGCGCGTTTTCCTGTTGGACGGAAAATGGAGGGGAGAGTTTTGCTGCTGCCCCACGCTGGGACAGTTGGCGGGGGATCTGACGACATCAGAGCAAGACTTTGGTGTGCGATTAAGTGTTTGATTTTAATTTACTGAAATTAATTTGCTTGGAAAGTTACACCAAGCAGAGAGAGAGTCCTCTGGTCCTTATGCTAGATAACTTATTCCTCCATCCAGGACGTGCTAATTGCGGAACAGTACAAGATCACCTATTATGAACTGTGAAAGTCTGCTATTACAAAATTTATTGATATTTTGATCCCTGATCTTTTTAGCTAGACTTTTTGAGTATGCTTCAGTATGGAGCTTAATTAGCGTGGACATCAAAGTCACCAAATAGGGTTCAGATATACCCTGCCTGTATCCTTTAAATAGGAGTAAAGTAGTGGAGGTAGGGCTAGGGGACTCCCATAAAGCAACTGAAAGGGACTTTTCCTGGTCGCAGAGTGATAGCTAATATTGTATGCAAAGACTTCAGTGGAAAGGTGTAATGATTTGGGTTGAAACAATCATTACATTTTTATTCAAGATTCTTGATTTCTGAATCTTAAGTCAAAATGCTTTTTGATTAATTCCGTGGTTTATGTAGGGTTTGGCGCTGGGCTGTGCCCCTCCTGAGCTATTCTTTAGACCCATAAGATCCTAAAGAATAACTCAGTATGGGCTCCCTGGAAGTGCAACCTTAAAACGTTGAGCCTTCATGATTCTGAACTAAGTTCAAAATTCTTCTTTGTTTCCTGCCCTTGCGTGGGTCTTTCTTGTGGCTTCAGGGCCGCCCTTGACTTTTATTACTTGTCATCCCATGGCAAACCTGATTTTTGTATTCATAACAAAAACATTTAGTTTTCTGGGCTTCAATCCGCCTAAAATATCTGGTTTTTTTCTTGAGTGCTTTGCGGTACCATTATGCTATTAGTATTAAATTCTTTCACATGTTCATTTTTGCTAATAGTGAAACCAAGGCTAATTTCAGGGCTGAAATCCTCACTTACCTGTGTTGTTTTTTCCCTTTTTCAAATTTCCCTAAATCTGAAGTTGGTTTGGTGAGTATGATGAGTTGAAAAAATTACCTCAAGGAAGTTTCAAACAGACAATTTGTTGGCGATGAATTGATCCGCCTGGCAAGATGGCGGTCAAAAAATGGGACTTTTTTTGACTGGTACAAAAGGAGGGTGCTACAGTCAGATGGTCATTCTATCACAAACTTCTTAAGTATACTTACTGGGGTTTTGTTGTCCCGCTTAAAAATACCATTGGACTAAGGATGGTATAGGGTTGTTAGAACACCATGGATGGCCATTAATTCATTGAGCTTAGGGAGGCCATTCTAAATGAAGTTGGTTCCATTATTGGTAGATATGAACTATGGAAGTGTTGCCATTGATTGACTCAATTTAATATGGATATGGCATCAGCGACTTCCCCCAAATCTCTTATCGCGCATGCCTCTACCTACTATATCAAAATGATCTATAGCTACAAAAATGTATTTAAAGCGATTTGCACGCATTTGAAAGGACCCTAATATTTCAAAGAACACCGTGTGCCGTGAAAACTGGGGTTTCACTAGCCAATAGGAGGTCTTCTGGTGATAGGGTTTCTCTAATTGATATTGGTGAAAACAGAAATTTGTTTCAAGAACTTAAAAGTGCACGTTTTCTCAGTAATAACACAGTTGCAGGAATTCTAACATCTTGCATAACCCTCTGTGACTAACCACCTTGTAAGCACCCGTGATAATGCTTGGACCAGTAGAGGGTTTTGTAGAACTCAACGTAACAACACTGACCTGAACATACAGCTCACCACTTTTCAGAAAGTATCGCCCTCATTCCATCTAGTCTATGTAATATTGAGGTTGCTTGTTAGCATACTTTCAGCTTATTATCTTTTAATACATCAAATCACCCAGATCCGCCATTACAGCAATTTTCAGTAGCCGTGATAAACAGGCAACGTTCTAATGCTTCGCCCCAGGGCGTTGAGTTATTTTGAAGTTGTAGGCTTGAAATTTTAAAAGACCACCATGTGAGCCTTCCCTACAGATCGTAAAAGATTCTGTAACCAATGCTAGGAAGTGTGGTCGGTCAAAACCTTAAACTTTATTACTACATGCAGGTACATTTGGAACTTCATGTAAGGATAATCACAACCAAGCACTTCACTCAGTTACTAAACAATTCTGTTCATGGCAGTTCAAGATTCAGCTGCAATAGGCGATGGGGTGCTCCACACCATCACCCCCATTGAGATAATACTGCTCTGATGGTGGCATTGGAAGCGTCAGTCTGGACAATGAAATCATTTTTAAACTTGGCTATCAAACACTGGGGCACTTATAAGCGCGTCCTAAGAGTGTCAAAGGCACTCTAGCATTATTTTGTCCACAAAACGTGGCGCCCTTCTTCAAAAGCTTAAAGAACGGGCCCCAATACATCCAATATTGGGGATAAAGTGCCACTGCAACCGACCATTCTCCAGGAAGTACTTGAATATCGAAATTAGTACTGAGTCGAGCCACCCTTATGATGCTTCTAGCTTAGCCAGTTGCGGCCTAAGCCACTTAGAGTCCACCATAAACACAAGATACTCTAGGTTCTCTTTGAAGAAGTGGCATCTACAAGGCTTAATCTATACGGTGCCCTCTGTGAGCTGGCAAAGTACCTCCTCCAAATGATCTAGATGCTCTAAAAACATTCATAAGAAGACATTAATGTTATTAAGGTAAATGAGATGTGCAACAGCTTAAAATCCCACAGAATACTGTCTATGGCCCTTTGGAATGTAGCTGGGGCGTTACATAGTCCCTGTGGCATATGAGTGGGTTGTAATAATCCTTTGGAAGTGATCATAGCAAACTTCTCTTGTTATGCGCAGGCAAGTTAATTTTCTTTTATGATGATATCAGATCCATAGCCAAAAAATATCAAGCGCTGCCTAAGCAATATAATGTGTTGCAAACTGAGAATGCGTGTAGTGCTACTGGTCATACCTAAACGAGTGGAATTAATATAATAACCCTCAAACTGGTGGAGGTAATGGTGACCAGGTCACCGCAGATGGGGGCTAAAGAGGCCCTTTTATAGGCACAGATAAGTAAATATTTTTTTCAAATCGTGCACCAAGCAACATAAAAAGTTGCCCATCTGCATTAGAAGATTTGTTAAATGAAAACGATGACACCTCTCAGAATTGAAATGAAAGTTCTACCTTTTTCATAACTTTGAGGGTCTGAAATGATTTGGATTCCGCTTTTGAAACCCTATGAGTGAATTGATTTACACTGGCAAAAAAAGGAAGTTCTAACAAGCATATTACCAAATTGGGAAGTCATCAAATTTCCCAAGTAACTCAAAGCCATGATGCGAGGCACATCATAGGAGCGCCATTGAACAAAACCAATGTCATGACACATATTGCCAAAGTTGCAATCAACCTATTTTATAAAACAATTACAATGAGCCAAAACGCATAAGTGGGACTTACACAAAGGCCCTTGATAATCCAGTTTCAGGGGTAACTACTGTGAGATGGAGCTTGCGCATACAGGAATTATCTCAAATGAGAAATGAGACCAAAGCATCAGGCAGACGCTATCTGATTAGAGGATCATGAAAAATCCTCAATATCAAACCCAAAATTACACATACCTTACAATATTCCATTCTTCTCTATTTTGAATTCCCCCTCTTATACATAAAACTTAACAATTTGAATTTATTGCGGAGAAGGCCGACCATGGGATGGACACTTCCAAATATGACTCAGACGAGACAAAACTTAGTACCAGGGGAGGCACCCCAGAGAAGCGATGCTATCTCTTGTTGCCAGCGGGAACGCCACTTATGGGAGGGGAGGGAACGTGAAGGGGCCGTAGCCACTATTGAGCACGTGTGGAGGGAGGGGTCTGATTTGATGAACTAGACTGGGAACCAGGAGGAGACCAGCTGTCAGCGACGCGGTGGGAGATATCCAAACATCCACGCTTGAAAGTGGTCCACCAAATGAGACCGAAATATGTGGACAGCTTCAGGGAGGGTGGGGATGGAGCCAGCGATGGCATCCAAGACAATCGTGTGGATAGTCCACATGGCGATTGCAACCACCAGAGCATGGAGGGAGGGTGGGAGGGTGGAGGCCATTGATAAAGCAAACATATCTCTTGACAGACTGAAGGGATGCGTTTGATCCTGGCCCAGCAGACGTTGGATTTCGCGCCATATCACTTTAGAGGTGGGGCACTTCTCCAGGCGGTGGAACAGCGTTCCATACTGGCCACACACAACACAGGATGAGTGTAAAGCGTTAGAGCGCTCAGCTGTACGATACACCCGCCTCAGGCAGCGCCACACATGGGAGCGGACTTGAGGCTGCAACAGAGGATGGTGTGCATATTTCCAGATAGTCTTTTGGGTTTCAATGGAATAAGGGATGTCTATCATGTCCAGGTAGTCCACCCTGGATAGGACATGGGGTCGAATGGGGGTCACGCCATCATGGATGGGTAGCCCCTGTACCTCTTGTGTGAACTGAGGAGAGGGGCGGCCTCTTTGGGTTGTATGTCCACTAATACGAATTCTCCACTCTGCGCTTTGCATGGAGAGTAGGATTCGTTTGTAGTGGGTTTTTGTCCCGTGAGGACCTGTGGCCGATGTGTGTGATGCGAGGTATTTCATCAGAGAGTGGGGGTTTGATGGATCATTGAGGCCCAAGGCTCGGGAAAAGTTGGAGCGGGCTGCGCGGGACCAGTGTTGAGATGGGAGTGTAGGAGCAGTGATGGCTGCGATCCAGGTGCCCAGGATCTTGGCGGCATGGGCTTTCAAGTCAAGCAGGCCCATGCCACCTTGATGATGAGGGCCAAACATGACCTCTAGCCGTACTGGTGGAGGGTGGCCTGACCAAAGCCATCCTTGCAGCAAAGCATACAGGGATTTGAAGAAGCTTGAGGAGAAGGGGATGGCATGGGCTCCGAACCAGACTTTGGATAGGAGCATAGAGTTGGCAAGAACTACCCTGCCAGTGAGGGTTGTAGGGTGGGCTCTGAGAGAGGCGATTCGCTTCGTCACATTGTCCAGTATATGGCCCTCCATTACTGCTGACGCGTATCCACCTGCCTCCATCCACACGCCCAGATGGCGTACCAGTCCTATGGTAGGACGTGGCACAAGGGGGAGCACCAGTGGAGCGGTGTGTGTTGAGTTAGTAAGGCGTGGACGTGGGCGAGCAGATGGGCCGGGTAG
The DNA here is from genome assembly GCA_022478985.1 of Massospora cicadina. Lineage (NCBI taxonomy): Eukaryota > Fungi > Entomophthoromycota > Entomophthoromycetes > Entomophthorales > Entomophthoraceae > Massospora > Massospora cicadina. The sequence goes on along the minus strand of JAKSZP010000045.1, from coordinate 10,039 downwards.
GGAATTACTTGCTGGGGCCCAGCAGTTCTGAAACTGACCAAGGAGAATAATTTCGGTTTTGGAGGCATTCAGTGCCGCGTTGCTTACCCGGGAATATTCTTGGATGAGGGCTTCAAGCGCACGTGCATTTTTGTTATTAGACACCCCCACTACGCAATCAACTGCAAATGCCAACATCTTGACTGGGGTTTGGCCTAGCACATGGACCCCAGTGAGGTGGGCATTCACATTTCGCAGTAGTGGGTCAAGGCTGAAGTTGTATAAGATTGGGCTGAGGGGGTCCCCTTGTCGCAGGCCCCTTTGAGGGCGGACTACGTCCGTTAGGAAGCCTGGGCCATGCACTGCCATTGTTGCAGATTCCGTGAGCAGCATCACCCAGTTAATGAAGCGGGGGGTAGGCGGAATTGATGGAGGCAGGCCCTAAGGTATTCCCAGTTTACTCTATCATAGGCCTTTTGTTGGTCCAAGAATACAAGTGCCCCAGAGGCTGTGGACTGACACACATTAGCCACTGAGTGCACGTTATCCCAAATTGACCTTCTGGGGATAAAACTGAATTGTTCTGGGGAGACGATGGCAGATGCTACAGTCCCTAAACGGTTAGCCATGATTTTGGTTAAAATTTTGGTGTCTGTGTTTGTTAGAGAAATGGGGCGCCAGTTGGCTAAGTCAAGCCTATCCCCTTTCTTGAAGAGTGTGACAGTAAAGGCCTCATGTCCTCCTGGTAGGAGGCGCGTTTCCAACAGGCTTTGGTTGAGTGAGGCTAGCAGCATTGGGGATATATATTTAAAATATTTTTTGTAGAACTCATATGGAATGCCATCTGGGCCTGGGCATTTTCGGTTTGGCGCACTGCGAATGGCTGTCCATAACTCATTTAGAGTAATTAAGTTCATTATTTCCGGGTATCAGAAAATGGTGCAGATATGAGCTCAGTCGAGAAATTCTGCCATTTCAGCTGGTTGAATTGGTTCAGCTCAGTATAACTCGGAGTAATATCTTTGCGTTTTGATTGCCACTTCAGCTGGTGTGTCCGCAATGGAATTATCTGATCTTCGCACCTGTGTGCAGGCCACGCTCTGGCATGGTGCGAAAAAATTTTTGAAGAAGTATGTGGTGCACTTGTCACCTTTAGTGATGCATGTGGCCCTGTATTGGACACAAACCTGATGTTTGTGTTGTCTTTCAAGTGCGTTGAGGTGGGCGGCTGCCTCCGCCCACTTCTGGCCCCATGCAGGGCTATATCCTGTGGCTGGAATGTTGGACTCCAAGTGGGCCAATTCTGCCAGCGTGCACAATATAACCGCCGATGTGGCTCATGAGCATCTGGAGGAGAGATGGCGATAGTGGCGGATGGTGTCTTCTTTGAAAGTTGCCCATGTGGAAATGGGGTCCACGCAAAATGGTGCAACAAACAATTCTGCCAAAGTTGCCTCTTCCACCTACGTGGAAAATCCTGGTGATGCGAGCTCAGGGGGGCGGATTTTGCACCAATGTGGGGCCTTTGCAACTGTGATGGGTAAGTGGTATGTTATCGAGACCAGTTGGTGGTTGGAGAATTCCATTTTCGTTGTTTTGAAGTGGGAGATGTGGGGTTGGAATTTCGCCAGTGCTAGAATAAGGTCAATGCGGGTCATGGGCCTTAATTGGCCGTTATGGATGTGGGGACGCGTCATGTTTTCGATCAGTGGGGCATGTCATGTCAGCGCATCCCTTAACCCAAGGGTGGCTTTTAGAACGCGTAGTTCTATGTGACCCTGTGGGGCGTGGGGTGAGGGCGGCCACCAGTCCGTTGGTGAGGTTAGCCAACAGTTCATGTCGCCAACTAGGAAGGAATCAGGGGGGTAGCGGAAGGGATTTGACCGATGCGAAAAATTCCTGACGCTCATGTGCACCGTTTGGAGCGTAAATGTTGACAATTGTGTGTGCAACATCAGCCCATGAGAAGGTGACAACGAGCACTCGGCCATTTAGGAATGTTTCTGAAGATGTAAATTTGAAAAAATTGTTTTTCTGAATTAGCACCCCACAGTGCTTTGACCAAAAGGATAGGGATGGTAGGAGCATTGTTTTCCAAGCTTCCTCGGAACCTCGTGGACAGTGGGACTCCTGGATGGCCAGGATATCCATGGGTAAATTGTTTTGTAAAAAACTCAGTTTCCTAGTCCAGGATGGGGAGTCCTTGAGTCTGGCGATATTCAGCATCCCTAGAGTGAAGGTTTCCCCCATTGCACCTTAGGTGCAAGGGGGTGGGCCCCCGGGCCCACCAGCCTCTTCCAGGTCCCCACGGGCTTTCACAGCAGCGCGGGTATTAGCAGCAACGCTATTAGGGTTTTTGTTAATTTTTGTGGAAAGAGTCGCGTTGGCTTTGGCCTTCACTTTTTGTTTTCCCAACGTTGGACGAATTTTTTGTGGTGCGGATAAGTTTGGTGCACCGTCGAGTAGGGCAAAAAAATTTTTGGTTGGGATAGGTCCCAAGTCAGTTTCAACTGGGGCTTGGGTGCAACGATTGGGTGAGATCAAATCTCCCATCAGATCCTCAGATTGAGTGGCCCATTCAGCATGGGCCTCTCAATCTGATTGGGTGATGGATTCCCAAGTTGCTTCTGCTGCAAAGGTCTCCATGTCCTCCTGGCATTGTGAGTGTGGGATGGTGGTGTTGGCCTTGGCTGTTTCCTTGACCGCAGCCCTATGGGCCTGCTTGGCCTTCTTTCACTCCTGCAGGGAGATGGGCTTTACCAATAGGTAACAGCCTTGTGCTCCCCATGGGAAAGCCTCCTTGGTGCTTGCAGTTGGTTCGTAGTGCACCTCTCTGCTGGCCATGGCCGCCAAGGGGTGCTCTTGGAATGTGACGCCCTCTTTGATGGGGCACACATGCACCTTATGGCTGAACGCGTCACAGTGGGTGCAAATGGGGGGCGCGCTGTCCATGGTTATCCGGAATGGGTGGGTGGTATGCCCTGCAATATCAATAAAGGTGGAGTGCAGGATCTGGGTTAGGTCCTTCACGATCTCCTCAGTTGGGGTCAGAACTGCGATGGCTTTGCCAGTGCACAGGTGTGGTATCAGCATGAAACGTTGCATTTCGAAAGATTGTATTTCGCCATATATGGCGAGACCATCTTTCAGGTGTTGCTCCAAAATGTCACATTTTACTGTAGTAGGCAAAAAGTCAAACGTGAGGAAAATTTGGTTTGATTTTGTCCATCTGGTGCATTTAGTTTCGATGACCCATTGCCCTTCAGGGAGGTCAACCACTATGCACACCACTGCAGCCTCATCTGCTATGATTTTGCTTTTGAAACCTAGGTCCAGCCAACTGTGCGACATGGAGTGAGGTGCAACGTACACCGCGGTCAGGAAAATTTTGTGTACATCTTCACAAAATTTTTCCCATAGGGCTGTTTTTTGGATGTCCAGATACACATGGACTCCAAATTCCACCGACGAAAGTGGCTGGGAATGTGGCATAATGATGTACTGGTTGCATCATGCTTGCCACGCGAGTATCTCTGGAGAAATTGTGACCGCCAGTTTTTTTAGATTTTTTTCTATTCTGCCAGATTCTCCAGGGCGTTTTCAAACGTTAGAGGCCGCGGGCCTTCCGCCTGCTCCTCTTGCCTTGCTTGCCCAACTGCTCCCAGACATGGGTGCAGACTAATCCCCTCAATGAGATTATCAAACTAGATTTAGTCTTGAATTGAATAGGTTGCAAAAGTGTTTGCAACGAGAAAGAAAAGTTCCATAAAAATTAACATTTTAACTTAATAAAAAACCTTTCTACAAAATCTTAATTTTACCCTTTTTGTTTTACTTGTGTTGTATCAAATTAGTAATTGACAGTAGCCATCCTTGGATTACCCCTGTTTTGAAGAAGACACTCTTTTAGGATACTCTGGTGCTGATAACACCAAGGAAGAGGTTGGAAAGGTTCCCATTGAGTTAAAAAGGCCAACATATGTCAATAATGTCCAATAGTGTCAATAATTTTGCCAATAGCGAAAACAAGTTAACCAAGCGATTGATTACCAAGGGGTAGCATCTGTGGAGGATTTGCTTAGTTAGAGCTATTGTGATGTTAGCAAAGGTTGTCTAGAGCTAAATCTGCGTGGATAGATTCCCTGAGAAGCAAGCCAGCCTCCAAAGTTAAGCAATCGAAGGTCAGAACGCTGACTTATAAACATCATTGATTTGAAGCAGCGTGTATGAATACTATTTTGTTGATGCTGTTAAGTTTTCTGTAGTTGATTAAAACTGAGTGGTGCCATCATTTTTTAACATTTAACATGGGTGAAGCCCAAGGACTATTAGATGGCTCCAGCATGTCCTGTTCCACCAGCTTCCTGATTTCATCAGAAACCTTTTCTACAGCCCTTTAGCGGCGGATTAGCCAAGACCAAATAGTAGGGTGGTTTCCTGTGTCCACTCAAGGACGAAGAAGCAAGCGCATCCCAAATTGTGGTCATTGGATGCAAAGGTCTCCCTTACTTTCTAAAATAAAACCAGTGCTTGGTCCTTCTGCTCTTATGACAACACCACATAAGTTTCTCGTGGAAAACTGCCATTAAGCCAACTGGATGTCTAGTGAGAAGAATAAAATCTTCCAGTGAACTAAATGCATGGAAGAAATAGACCTCAGCAACGAGGGTCAAATGCAGATATGTCATCACCTGATGTCTTCAGACCTTCAGAAGGCCTTTCTGCAGGTTTTCTAATAACACTTATATCTCCCTATGTCCAGGTAATATGATGCCTGGGCCCACATGAGGCTTGAGGCGGGATTTCTGATAGAGCCCAAGAACCTTCCCAATAAAGCCCCTTTGGTATCTCGATTTCAATCTCTGTTCCTACTATAACTTGGTGGCCAGATGGAATCGTTATGGTGGCTGTGGAATGTAGAGGCAGTTTCTGGTACTCATATACTTTTTAAGGGAGAACCCTAGTTTTGTTTTTCTTTGCTGATAGAAGATGGGGGTACGCTATCACTGTATGCGAGATTAACTTGGACTTTGCAGCCAGAATCCTTTAGCACCCTGGTGGAGGTGAAGTGATTTAGGATCTAATGTCCTTGAATCTCAAAATTTCTCCTCAGCCATATTGACTACCGCCCAAAGTGGAGCATGAAGGTTGTTCCTATCAATATACAGTAGTTGTGGTTTGGCAACACAATTTCTGGCACAGAGATGGCAATTGACCCAAAATGCAGAAGCAGCGCACTAAACGCCCCTTCCAAAACTGTACATTATGACCCAGTGGTCCAATATACCATCAGTGCTCCACATTGAGTTGTGACGGTAACTTAGCCACCAACCTTGTTGATACTATGCTAACCGGTGTGCTTGTGTCTATGATTGCTGTAATCTATTTTTCACAGAATTATCACAAATTTGTACACTCAGAATAAGAAGAACCTTTATTTTTTAGTACATGAACATCCAAGGAAACCTTTTTCTCAGAGAAGCGCATAGTACCGTTCAACCTTAAAAATCCTTAATTTTTGCTTCTGCATGAATGGCCATATTCACCCCTTTTTAATGATGGACATCTAGTGAGGGATGGGTCGTCTGCCTAAGGTTTTTTGAATCCTGCTTACTAGTGCTCGCAGGTGCCAATTTTAGGCAGGATAACAACAACTTATCAAAAAATTATTTGCAAATAAATAGGCACAATTACAATATAAAAACCTATCAAATAATTTATACTTTTGTCTCCATGTAGGAGCTTCAGTGTTATAGATTATACCTTACCCAAAGGGCCTTCCTCTAGTATTTAGGGTCATCAAAGGCTAATAGTGGTATAAATTGTATTTAGTTAGGTGGGGTATTGAGGCTTAGACAAAAGGGTGAACTGGCCTATCAGCGCGCAGGATTATCTTCTCACCTCGTTTGGCCTTATTACATTATTATTGGTCCACCGTGGGTAGGATAAAATCATGGGGAAATTTTTTTTACATTTTACCTAATCATTCTTGATAAATTTTAAGCTCATCGTGGCTGATCTTCATCTTCTTTGGCTTGTAAGCGGTTAGTAAAATTTCTTTACTCTTAGCGACCCCCTTTAAGCCTATAAAAGGGTTGGTTTTTCTATAGACAAAAACACTGAACTAATGCTAGTGCATGGGCTACTCTACAACTCAGATGGATTATTATGACAAGGTTCAGTAGAGATAAGAGTAGCTTAATCTGTCCTACTTGACTGAAGGCAAGGAGTAAAACAATTACTCCAAGTTGAATATTACGCCAATAGAGAGGCGGTTTTGTAAAACCTTTCTTTCACTTCAATTGACTAAATCAAAGCTGAATTTTAAGTTAAAAAATACAAAAAACCCAGCCGCTCAAATTGAGAAATTTAATCAAAATGACAATGCCATTAATGCCTGCTACCCCAGCTTGAGGTGGTGGTGCGCCACCTTCTGGCATCCTTTAACCACCACAAAGCATGTCTGGTCTGGCTCTGCTAGCCCTCCTAATGCCACCAGGCGTTATGTCCCACCTTGGGACTTAGCCCACCATCTTGCATGCACACTGGTGGTGCTCCAGAGCCCTTTAGTGCCCTCAGAGCAGCCTGCAATTTGGCCTCTGGGTAAATATGCAAATCTTTTCCCATATCCAAGCGCATCCATCATTGAGATGGCCATGGCAGTTTTCAAACCTTCCAGATATATTAATTTTCGCCCATTAAAGGGCTATTTTGACCTCGGATTTCAATCCTAGGCCAATGAGACAGTAGCATCTAAGCTTCCAATTATGTTTAAAATATCCTTATCCCCACTGTTCACATACAGCTCCTGAATGAGGCCATTTGGTGGTCCATTTCGCTGGGTTGCCCTCCCATCTTTCTTCTGATTCCCTCCACCATGAGCTCACGGAGGGTTTGGCTTTTTATGGCGCAGACTCCATGCTGCAGTTTGTGATTCTTAATGGAACAGATCATTTGGCATGGCTGTATGCCTTTGCAACAATCCACTCATTCCATTGTGATACCCAAACCATGATTTCCCTTCGCATGGTGATCAGATATACCCTGATCACCCATTCTGAGTGCACTTTAAGAACAGATGCGCCATTTTCCCCTTGTGCTGTGAGCTTGATCACTCAAAGCACAAGTGCCCTATGGCTTCCACCTCTGCCACTTCCGCCGTTCTCCCCTCCAGCATCGGCTCAGCTGCTGCAACACCCAACTTTTTAAATGGGTCTCAATTCTCCCACCCCCAACCTTGGCCTAAATTCTGGCATGGCTTTCTAGCCACAGCCAATCAAAATCTGAAAAATTTAGAAATTCGGTTAAGTTATAGCAAACTGAGCTGATGGCTGAAACAGTTTCATCTGAGCTGCAATGGTTGACAGTTTGTTGCCAATTAGGTGAAGCCAATTTGCAACTCCAGTTGCTGGGCTAGCATTAGCCAAGTCAAATCCTTTCAAGTGTCTTGATTTGATTGAAAATGACCAGTCATATTATTTAAAATAGATTTTTCATAAATGGAGTTTTTCATCAATCCTCCCAAATTTCACCCCCGCGGTTTTTATCCTAAAAGCGGTTATCCCAACTATAAAAAAATAAATAAAATGGCAGTTGAAGCCGCTGCAGCTCCTTCCAACACCCTCCTTTTCCAACAACTCCATGATGAGATGGAAACCCTTGTTGAGGGTATTCCCATGCCAAATTTCCCCTCATGATTTTGAGGAGGATGCAAAATACAATTTTGAGGAGCACGCTGATGGTAAAAGCCACGCTTGCATTGACGCGACAAAAACCTCTCTTTTTGACCCCAATTATCACAATACCCACCAGCGCATCAAGTCATTTGCTTGTGTACCAGCTTTCATCACTTTTGCTGAGCGTCAACTTGCTCAATACGTTGAGGCAATGAACACTGCTGGCCTCATTACTGAAGAAAACCACGATTATACTTCTTTATACCATATTATGCTGATGCTCCTAAGCCAATGCTGTCTGTCATGGTCTGCCAGCTAAATCAGGCGCCAGACAAAAGTTTCACCAAAGCTTCCTCCCCTTCTGATATGGCTTCCTAGACTGTTAACTGATGTGCCATCTAAGGAATTTTTTATTCCTGATAATCCCTTTATTTGGCCCATTTTCAAATAGAGGTGTGTGGTGGCTCCACCTTTTGGGTTGGGCACCACTAGTGCTAAAAAAGAGAGGCGGTTTTGTATTATCAAAATTTGGACTATTATCACCTAGAAAATACTTCTCCTAAAGCCACTATGGCAATAGTTCAACAAGGCTTGCTTCATTATCTGAAAGGCATAGGGATTCAGAATCTTTTGATGGCCCTCCTATACTGCTGCCTCTTTGACTTGTGAGAGGGTTATCACATGTACATCATCAGCAGGTTGTTGATATAACAACACATCAGTGGGGTTGCAGCACTTAACATGAAACAGCTCGTTAGGTTCAGGTGGGACAATTAAAGTCAAAACAGCGGAAGTAAAGGGTCCCATTTCTACTTTACTTGATTTTACCCTACTCATACTGGTCCGCTGTACAGCATGGACTTTCTGCTTAGTGGGGCACTTTACTGTGATATGTCTAAGTTGGCTGCATACATAACATGGTGTCCAAACGCATCTCATCTCTGAGTGTCATTAAAAAAGTCCAGGAAGAGGGTTGGGCGAAGGATTATACAACATCTGAGGCGGGGCGAAAGATTATAGGGTGGATGAGGATTATCCAGCATATTAGAGGTCAACTGTGGTGACCTAGTCGAAGAGGGAGGGTCAGCAGTGGCCAAAGATGGCTACTATTCTGGGTAGGTTAAAATGAACTTGGCAGCTAGTCTTTGTAGGTAGTTAGAAATTTTAATAAAGAGAAATCCTCTTAAAGAACTGGAGCCATCACGTTGAAGAGCTTCTAGTGTGGTTTCACCACTACAGTCATTGCAATACAACATCAGACTCAGATAACTTTCCCAACCCTACTAAAATATGCGCTTCTGAAGTAAATCAATCATTAAGAACTTTTGGTGTTTCATTCTGCTGGAATCTAATTTGTTAAGAAATCAGCCTTCTATTGAGACATTTTTCTACACCCCCAAACATGTGCATCACCTTATCCTTGACTTCCTGATAGGTAAATAACCTGTCCTGCAGGTTTCACATAGCTTGATTGAACTCTCAACATCTAAGGTTGTGATCAGTAGCTTGGCCTTACGGCGATCTGAAGCTCCCTCCACAGCAAATTAAAGCATTTGAAGAACCCATCCAATTTCCCATCTTATAGAACGGTGAAATTTGTCAACATAGCACCCTTGTCCCATTTAGAGCTATGATCTCTCAGAGCAAACTGGGGGATTTCTCATTGTGCATAGCTTGAGCCATAATGAGGTTAGGACATGGAAGAAAGGGCGGTGTTGAGAAAATGATATGACTGGATGATAAGCTATATATATTGATGACTGTAAATTATAGTTAAGGTGAACCTCAAGGTTGAGCGGAAATTATATTAATGTGAAGCGAATTGATCATAGCCTCAATAGTTCATCAAATTAAAGGTGTCACGATTTTGATATGAAAGGATGATAAGCCCTGAATTGATATAGTGGAAAAAATGGAATCCGCTGAATAGTTATGAGTATGATTATTTCAAGCGCTTTGAAATGAGGCGATATTGGGTTATTGGGAAATCAGCCAAATTAAGCGATCATGAATTAATGAATGAAGAATTGCCATAACCAATTAGATATGGCAAAGTGAATTACTAAGCCATGAAGTGGTACCATCTGAAGTCGCTACAATACAAGCAGGATGAGATGATCAAGGAAGGTTGGTTGTTGTAGTTTAAAAGTGAGTAGAACAGCGAGAATCCACTGTAATAATATATTAAATAAAAGAGAGTTGCAGGAGCGAGTGCTCCATATATATATATATATCTATTTATAAGTCTATTCTATTGTGTTGAGGACAACAATTATCATATCATTAGTCCTAATTGCTCAGTGGGCCGAACCCTGTTCCAAAACCCATTGGTGTATCTCTCAATATAACGCCAATTTTATAACAGTGGTGCTCACTACAGGGGG